>PVLA01000215.1:447299-657299 GCA_004027455.1 Hydrochoerus hydrochaeris
CTCCTCCCCTCCCCTCTTTTTTTTCTCTTTTTTTCCTTCTCTTCTCCCTCTCCCCCTCCCTCTCCCTCCCCTCTCCTTGTCCCTTCTCCTCTCCTCCCTCTTCTCTCTCTCTGTCTCTCTGTCTCTCAAGCTTTCTCTGCTTCCTTCCCTTCCTCCCTATTGGGGGGGGGATAGAATTCAGTACCTCTTGCACAGGTACTAAACTACTGAGCTAGACCTCTCAGCCCCTCACATTTCCTTTTTTTTTTTTTTTTTTTGATACTGGGGATTGAACCTTTGGACTGAGCTTCATCCTGAGCCCTTCTCTTCTGTTTTGACACAGTGTCTTGCTAAATTGTTAAATTGTCCAGTCTGGGTTTGAATGGTCTTCACTTCCTCTTAGGAAATTCTAAATTCTGTTTTAAATCAGCTGAAGCATTATCACCTGAAGAAAGACCTCCTGCATCTCCCAGGCTGGACTTTTTCCTCAGCTAAGAAGAGTGAAAGAAGCATTGAAATAGCATCTGACATCAGTCTGACATCAGCTGATCTCACAATTTGTTAGTTTTTGCATAGTACAATTTGAAAGGTTTTGGTAAGACTGAGTTGGTGGGCAAAGGGAGCCAGACTGGAATCAGATAGTGGGGCTGCCTGCCACAAGGGGGGCTGGTGGAGTGCAAGGCAGGAGGTGACCCTGGACTCAGCCACTTTAGCTCTGCATGTGAACACAACATTGCAGCCAACACCCCCAGAAGCAATGTGGGACTTTCTACTGCAATCTGGCCTGACGAAAGGTCGTGTATCGATGTTTCTCTGCTGCTAACTTTTGCCTGTAATTTTAATTTTAATATTTGGACAGTTCTGGTCAGGCTGGAAAATTCTTTTTTTGGGGGGGTACTGGGGATCGAACTCATAACTGCATGCTTGCAAGGCAGGTGCTTATGCCACTGAGCTAAATCCCCAGCCCCCTAGGCTGGAAAATTCTATAGAAAGAATATATTATTCCCACTGAACTCTAAATATAAAAAATTGGCAGTTTCTGAGAATGAACCCTCTTCTTTCTTCCTACCATGTGTAACCTAAAAGCACCAGCTGTTGGAGGCCTCAACTTACCTTCCTGTTCATAGATGACCCTCTTGGAGAGGGGGAGGCTATATTGGAATGTGGTAAAAAAATGGCCCCACACATCATTGGCTTTTCAAGTCACTCACATTTTGTGTCTAGCTCAGCTTGATGCACAAACTGGAGGTGGGGAGGAGGGAGACATAATTCCATGTCATTCATCACATAGATATTCAGGCCAAGGGTGGCTCCTTCACCTTATGCCACTGCTGTCCTGACACCAGGCTTCTAGAGTTCTTCATATCTAGAAAGAGATACCTGGAGATTTGAGCCTGCTCATGCCTCTGGCCATGACTAATCACCTAGACAAGGAATTCCAGTCCTCTGCATGTCGGGAAGTAGGTTCTGATGACTTGTGACAACCTGTTCAGACCTAGCCTTTGCTTTTTTGTCCTTTTATAGGACCATCTCCCCTAGGTCCAGTTCTGCTGGGGAGCACCCCAAAGCAGGTCTTTACAAAGAACTTATCTGATTTTCTTGAGGGGCTGTGTGGTGCAATGGTTAGAATACAGTTTTTAAAGCCAGGCTTCCTTGATTTCAATATGGCTCCAAAGAAATGTACTACCATTTCTGACTTTCAGTCTCTCATATGTAAAATGGGGACAATAATAATACCTGTCTCCCAGGGCATTTCTCTCTCTGCCTCTCTGTTTCTCTCTCTCTCTATATAAAATACAATATATATATTATATATATATATATATGTATTGTTTAATCATAGATATGGTATGCATGCTTAAGGAAGTTATCTGGTACACACAGAGGTCAAGATAAGCATTGTTTTAATGACCTAACCCTGTTACCTGTAGCACTCAACACAGCGTTTCTGTTGGGCAGAAAGTTACACAGGAAAATGAGCCACAGGACGGTCTGAAGCACGAGTGGGAGTGCTGAGTTCAGAAGGTATTGCCGTTTTCAGGTAGGCTGTTGCTACTCTTTGTGATTATTTACTCATCAGCCAACTTTCTCACAATTTATGAAACAAAAACCCATAACCTTGGCCAGCATGTCCCCTTACCCACCTGTTGCTTCTGGAGGGCGGCTTAGGCAGGAAGGGTGCTTGCTCAAAATTTCTAACATCTCTGGGGGTCCCCCCAGAGCTGCCTGACTCACAGCAGAAGCAGAAAGCAGGAGGAGGCTTTGAATTCTTTAGTTCTTTCTTTGCTGATGATTTGCTGTGACCCAGGGCCAAGTTTTTCTCCTAATCTGTAAAAGGGAATTACAATGTCTATCTTGTAAGGTGGTCCTGAGGATTTAACGATGCAATGTAAGTAACATGCTCAGCCTTGGTCTGGCCTAAGTTCATGGGGGCTATGACTACTTTCACTATTACTGATGACCAGTGGGGGCCCTGGAGGAAGAGGTGGATGGCGAGTTCCACAAGGGCCATTCGGACACTGTTATCAGCAGAGCGTTTACTCTCCTAAGGACAATGGGGCTGCAATGGCAGGCAGAAACACTGAAATGACACCCAGGATTTGGAGGCAGATTTATTTAAGTCCACAGAAATGGATGGAGATCATTCCCAAAATATCAGGCCCTGATCTGGTGATCTAGGTCTTATAAGGGATAAGCAAGCAGGAAGTTACAGAGGCAGAATGACTTGTCAGCTGGGGACTGGCTTATACAATGTGCATCACAGTGACCAGTCGTTTCTAAGAAACAAAAGTAACAGGAATTGTAACTAGAACTATTATCTGGGTAACTAAAAAACTGAAGTATACTGGCTGGGGAGGGAGGCATCTTCCGCTACAGGGTAAGACTAAAGAGTTAATCCAGGCGTAACAATTGAGGGGTCTACGCTTTGGAAAGACCTCTCTGCTTCATTATAGAGAATGGATTATTAATGGCTCTAAATAGGGGCATCGAGAAAAATGTCCTGGGTGATGGTAATGACTGTTGGGAGACAGAGAACGTTGGATTCATAACATATTTTAGCATATGGCCTATTAGTGACAAATATGTCTCCAGAGTTACTCTGGCGCTGTTCTCAGCATCTTATATTATATCTTCATTTAACCAGCACAAAGACACTTCTCAGAGGGTCTTCTATCAGTGAAGTCCATTTTTAGATCAGGAAATTCATTCTTAAAGTCTTGAGATACCAAAAAGTTAAACAACTTGCCCAAGGTCACATAGCTGGCTGGGGAGGAATTGTATTTGTAACCAGGAGGGCTTGCTTCAATGTTGACTTTTCAACAATTGTGCTTCACTTTGGTGATTGATTTGGTTCACTGGAGTAGGTCAAATGACCACAGTGATACCATGGAACAACCATAGAAACCCAAGGGTCATATACAAGCTGAATATCTGTTTTCTGAAATGCTTGATTCTGGAAGCACTTGAGATTTCAGATTTTGGAATATTTTTCATGTACAAAATCAGATATCTCGGAGAGAAAACCCAAGTCTAAACATGAAGCTCATTTGTGTCTCCTATACATCGTATAGACACAGCCTGAAGGTAATTTTATAGCATAGTTTTAGCGCACCTGCATTTTGGCTGTGGCCCATCACGAGATCAGAGTATGGAATTTTCCACTTGTGGCATCATGTGGGTGCTCAGGAAGCTTCAGATTTTGGAGCATCTGGGATGTTGCATTTTTGAACACCTATTATCATTTATTTGTGCTCATAAATCTTTTGTGTTGGTTGGGTGGTTCTGCCACTCTGAGCTTGTTGGTAGAGCTCTGTCACTGGTCTATGGTCACTTTGGGGCCATCAGGGAGCTTTGTTCATTTGGGTTAGGCTCTTTTCCATTTCAGTGGGACATGGTGGGCTCCGTGCTGCTCCAAGAGGCCAGCCCAGGCCTGTTCTGGGAATGCAGAGGCTCAAGGGAGCTAGCTGAGACAGGAGCCATGGAAAGAATGGAACATTGCCACTTAGCTTGTACTAGTGGCCAAAGCCAGTCCCTTGGCCAGCCCATATTCCAGGAAAAATAAACTCCACCCCTTGATGGGCCAAAATCACAGGTGCAGGGGACCTGAGAAATGGGATCACTTTGGCTAATAATCTATCATAGGGAGAGCATTGTGTATAACTCTTACAGGTTTTGCTTGGGTAGCTCAGTGCATGCTGTTACAAATCCCTGAGAGGGTGAGGCAGAAGGAAAGGTGGCTGGGAGGGGAAGCTGTGGATGGTGAGGCTCAGTGAGGCCAGGTGTCTGCCTCAGGTTGCACAGCTGTATAAGCAGGGTACTGATTCCAGCTGTTCAGACCTGAACTTTACCCTAGGAGCAGACAGGTGTGATCATGTGCCGGTAAATGGTTTGCTGTGCATAAATAACTACTCGAAAGAGCCATATAGAAACAATTCTGTACTCACTGCTCATGTTTGCTGCCTCCTGTATCCCGCGATGCCTGCTTTCTGTGTGTGTTCTCAGAGTTCTTTCCAAGAGTGTCCCTGAAGGGGTTTCCTTCTTCACACGCAGGAATTGAACAGCTGCTTTTCACCTCCAGGGCAGATCTGTTGTTGTTTCTGCAGGTGCTGGCCTCTGGGGACTGGAAAAAGTGTTCTGCTGGGACTCCAGGCTGCAGCCACACACAGCCCACACTAGTGGCAGAAGTCGCTGAGCTCTTTTCAGTATAATCACTGTAGGCCAGTTCTTTCCAGATAGGGGCTTGATGGTGCATTCAGAGTGGTGGCCACCAGTGATCCTGGCTTGTCTTGGATTGCCAGCACCTGAATCCTCGAGGTTCATTCTTGACACCCAGGAGTGTTATTAATTCCCCCAGTTATGAGAAATGGCTCTCTGTCCTAGGCTGAGCTAACCCACCTGTAGGATTTGTTTTTCCCACATTTCAGATTTCTCAGCCTCTCTGTCTTTAGCATAGCCTCACTCTAAACCCTGAGTTGCCCACCCCTCTACCATATTGGCAGTGGCCTCTCAGGGATCTGACTTCACCTTCATCTTACCCTTCCCAGGGAAGGCTGAAGAACAAGTAGTCCTGTGAGTAGTCATTGCTCCTGGAAATGTCAGCGTAGGCAAGGAGACACCAGTAAATGGCAGCTCAGAGCAACTCCTCTTTCCAGGAAATTATCATTAACTGATCTGTATCAACATGGTTAATTTCAGTAAGCACTTAGTACACACAAACCATTGTGTCCATCTTCTCCTACCTTCTTTCTTCTCTGTCCGTAGAGGGAGGCTGTGGGCTTGTAAGACAGGGCTCTGAGGTCAGCCAGGCTAAAATCTGTAGCAAATGATTACTTAGGCTATCTTGAACCTGAATTATCTCCTCTGCCAAAGTACTTAACAACCATTCATTTAGGAACATCAAAGGAATTAGAGGAGATATGTGTCGAGGACCCAGTACACAGTAGGCTCTTCATATTTAAATCCATTTTTGTGGTTGTTCATGAGTCTGAGGTCTCTGAATATCCTGGGGTCTGCTTCCTTCTCCTACTACCCTGATTTCTTTCTGCAGTGCCTCTGGGGGAAACTAATCTATGCTGGTAAAATGGGGAAATGCAACATGCCTGTGGCTGGTTCTACCTCTGGTGGGTGGGTCTAAAGGCTAGAGAGGCTCATCCATGGGGGCTCATCTCCTCTGTGGAGATGATTTGGCAGCTGGTAATGGGTCAAGTGTGGCCTGAGATGCAGCCCCTGAGGCTGAGGACCAGCAGCACCCAGGAGGGCTGGCTGTGTAATAGAAGTGTTTGCCGCGTTGCCAGAGTCTCCGCTGCATGGCAAGCTGGTGGGGTCAGGTGTCTTCCCTCCCTCCTGAAACTTCTGCCTTGCTTAGGGCTGCTAACTGCCTGCTCTGGCATTTTTCATAAACCCTTGTAGTTTATCTCCACCCAACTCTTGTTCCTATTAAAATGTCATTGCAGGTAGATACCCAAGTCTGACAAAAACACCCAAACATATCCACGTCTGACAAAAACACCCAAACAAACAAAAACAACAGCAACCCAGATAAAAAACAAACCAAACAAAAACCCATGGCACAGGCCATTTGCTGCTAGCGTATTATCAGCACTGGGGTCTATGGGGTCTGGCCTGACCAAGCCTGGCTTCCAGAACAAGGAAACAATGAGAATCCTCCTGTCATGCCCCACCCCACCCCTGCCTGAGCCCCTGCCTTGGAGAGACCAGCCTGCTAATTTATTTTAGAATGTTTGGGTTTGATGCTTAATGGCTCTGTTTTCTGACTCTAAACAGATGAGTGAGTGTGAAAAACAAGGCAACGAATAAACACAGGCTTCTGGAACCAAGCAAAGAGCTGATGGCATTGCTGGAAGAGCCACCCCCAGTGTCATCTTGTAGGAGGCAAATTCCTCACATTGTCTTGGGGCTAGAAAGTCAGAACTGGGGCCAATTATGGCTTCTCCACTTACTGGCTTTGTAACCTGGGGGAAGTGACTTACTGTACCGCAATTTCCTTTCTCGTAAAATGAGGTAAGAATGGTGCCTATTGCACAGAATCATTTTGCAGATGACATGTGATTATACATGTAAAGCAGCTGAGTAATGTCCAACATATAGTGTGCCTAATTAATAATTCAAATGGTGGTTTGCAGAGCCTGACAAGTTAACAAACTTTATAACCTTTACTTTCCTCATCTGTGAACAAAGAAGCAATCATACCCATGTTCTAGGCATAGTTATAAAGACTGTTAAGTGAGATAACATTTTAAAAAATGTTAACCCAGTATTTAATGCTTAGTAGGATTTACTTTCACTCTGGCAGACCCCAAAGAACTAAAAAGTTAAAATGGCAAAATTGTTTCTTTAAGAAAAAAATGTACTATGCATTTCAAAAATTTTATTTTTAATTAACACATAAAAATTGTATCTATCATATGCAATAAGATGTTTTGATGTTGTACATATTATAGAATGACGAATCAAGCTAATTCGTCATGTTTATTACCTCACATTTTACCTTTGTGAACAAGTATTTGTGTGTGTGCTTTTAAGAATATTTAAAATCTCACTCTACTCTCTGAAACTTTCAAGTACACAATAATCGTACATTATAATCATCACGTTGTTTCATAGATTTCTTTTTTTTGAGCTGCCAGACTTTTTATTTATCTATTTATTTATTTGCTTTTATTTTAAAAAGCAAAACAGAAAAAAAAAGGATAGAAATGATACAGAATGTCAAAAAAAGTAGGTAACACTAGTTAATATATCACACATTGTTATCTCAGAACTAGTTGTTCAGGTTACAAAATCTAGATACAAAAGTGATCAATCAAACAATGACAGCACAAACTGTTCTTTCTGATGAACTGAGAGAGATTAGTAGTATAGTTATCTATCTAGCACAAATATACATACATAAATTTATGTATGCTTACCAACATGCATATAATCCTTTCCTTTCTTCCTTTCCCCTATCCCAGTTGTTCTGTCCTTTTGAGCACTTTCTTTCCCTTTCATTATTACAATATCTATTGTATATTTTGGGCCTTATTACTCTTTCAGATTTTTATTTTCTCATAAGTGAAATAAATCAAACCCACATTTATAAATATCATATTGTCTCCCTAGTATAAAAGAATCATAGATTTCTTGAACTTATTTCTCCTGTTTCACTGAAATTTTGTATCCTTTGATCAACCAAACTTCTCCTCCAGTGTTAATCATAATATGACCCATAGAAAAGTATAGAGCTCTTAAGGGTAAGATAGTACATTTGGTAAATATATCCATGCTCCTGATCAAAACAGGACATTTCCAAAATTGCAGAAGACTATACCACACCCCTTTCCACAACACTCTTCCTGGGAGACCTATGGCCACTATTTCTGATCTCTGATTCCTGTAGTTTAGTTTTTCCCCTTCTGAACTTATACAAATGGGATGTCAGAGTATGTTCTTTTTTGTGTCTGACTTCCTTAATTCAATACCACATCTTCCAATCCAGCCACATTATGGGGCACAGTGTGACACACTATTGTAAATGATACAAGCAAAGCATTCCTTGTACATGTCTTTTCATGGATATGTGAACTTATTCTGGTAGATGCATACTATGCGTGGAAATTGCTGTGTTACTGGTAGGGATATGTTTCATTTCAACAAATCTTGTCAAATGTGTTTCTGAAGTGGTAGTTCTCAGGTAACTTTTTGAATGTTTAAAAAAGGAGGAATTTTGTATGAAAGATTTAATGCTGAATTTATTTGGTTGTATTTTTTGGTTGCTGAATGTATTTGGTTGCATTCTATTTTTCTCTTTGTTACATATCACTTTTCATAATTTACTGAGAATTGGCTGTTTTCTATAGGAACAATTGTGACTGTAAGTTTTATGCTACAAAAATATTCACTACTTACATGGACAAAAATAAAAATAATCTAAATGTCCATCAACAGAGAGATGGGTAATAAACCACAATATACATGTGTTGTATAATTGTAAAATGTGTGAAAAACATCTTGTACAATCTATTACAGGTAAGAAAAAAAGATTGTTAGAGAATATTATGCAGAATATGTTTATTGCCTGTCTGGAAATATTTTATGGTGTATTATTTACATTTTTTGTAGAACAATATCGTCTATCTATCTATCTATCTATCTATCTATCTATCAATTATCTATCTGTCAGAATCAGGTGGAGAATAAACAGGCAAATCACCAGACGGGCAACCAAATGTCAGTAAATACATGAAAAATACTCAGTCTCTTTAATTATGGAAACACAATGAAAACAACCATAAAATTTCAATTCACAACCAATAGATTGGCAAGAATTTGAGTGTCTGACAAGCCCACATTGGCAAAGAGGTGGTATGGCAACAGGCACTTTCACTGGTAATTATTACCAAATTATTCTCTAAAGTGGTTATATTAATTTATATTTAATGGTAGGAATTCAAATTAGCACAGCCACTTTGATAATTTGTTTAATAAAGGCAAAGATAGTCAATGTCACAGACATTCCTTCTCTAGTATACATGCCAGAGGAACCCCTGCATGTGTACCTAGGGAGATGGAGACAAGAATGTCCATCACAGCACTGTTTGTAAGTGAGATGTTCAAGACAACTATTTTTCAATAGAAGAATAGATAAATACATTGTGGTGTAGTGAGGCAATAACATATATGTTAAGCCCAATGAAACAGTGCTAAAATGTTAATTTGTGAACTCTGAAAACTACTAAAAGAAAAAAGGCAAGTTGCAGAAAGCTGCAAACACTTGCTATTGTAAGTTAGCTATGATACTATTTCTATAAGGATAACATATAACACAATGTCACATATTATTTATGGATATAATAGATCCTTATCCAGTATAAGGAAGAAGATCCCCAGTGTGTGCCTACAACTGGATAATACTGAACCCAAAAGATACTAGGTTTTTCCTGCTGAGTCAGGAATCATAATCTTTTCACTTAAAAGAAGTGTGATACAGCTTTTCATTGGCATGTCCAAATAACTGGAATCTTTACTCATGCATTTTGGGGTCATCATTAAGTAAAATAAGGGTTAGTTGAACATAGGCCCTGCAGTACTGTGACAGTTGATCTGATAACCAAGAAAACTACTAAGAAATAAAGGGTGGATAGAGTATACAGTTTGGATACACTGGGCAAAGGGGTGGCACAAGATTTCATCACCCTATCCAGAAAAGTGCATAATTTAAAATTTATAAATTAATTATTTTAGAATTTTTAATTTAATATTTTTGGACTATGATTGACCCTGGGTAACTGAAACAGTGGAAGGCATGTATCTCCATGGATAAGGGGAGATACTACACAAATATGTAATAGAAGTATAACAAGGCCATAGAAACGATAATTTCTGGGAAAAGGTTACTTCTGGAGAGGGAAGGAATGATAGAAGAAGGAAGCAGGGAAACATGGGAATCAATTTCAACTGTGATGCTTTATTTTTTAGGAGTGGTACTTGGGTGTTCATTCCATTACCCCCTGAAATGCTTAGTACAAAAACTATGAGTTTCAGCCTGATGTGGTGATGCTCACCTGTATTTCCAGTAACTAAGGAGGATGGAGCAGGAGGATTGCAAGTTCGAGCCCAGCCAGAGCAGTTGAATGAGACTGCCTCAAAACAAAACCTAATAAAAGGCCTGGAATGTAGCTCAGAGGGAGAGCACATCACACAGTGTGAGTTTATCCCCAGTACTGAAAAAAAGTGCAGATCCACCCATTTGGAAAGTTGCGCATCAAAAATGTTAATGATGGCTATTTCTGAGGAGCAAGACTATGGAGATATAATTCACTTTCAACATTATGTGTGAATTTTAAGGAGTAAATATTGCTTTTAAAAACATGAAAAAAGGTTTGTAGGGAGGCAAATTGGTAATCCTGTCATAGTAGATATGGTCCTTCTACCACTTTGAGGCAAACAGCCCCATTTTGGGTAAAAGCCCCAATACAGTTTGAAAGGGGGGTGGCTTTCTTCATTACAGTGGGGACAGTTCCTGCTGCAAGGGTCAGCAAGAAAGGTGGGAACAGGCTGAGATGACGAACAGGTGGGGTCTTCCCAGGCCTAGTATGGCCTCGTCCTCTGTAGGACAAGAGGCTGGGCTGGACTTGAACTCTGTAATCCTTGAAATTTCCTTCATTGTCTCAAAACTTGGATCCTAGTGGACCATTTAAAGACCAAGACACTCCTTTAATGAAAACTCTTAAAAAGCAGACAGAGCGATAAAATCCTTCTGGGTTATGGCCCATTCACTTGGAGCCAAATGGTTTGCTCGTTAATACCTCTCCTCCTTTTGCCTTATGACCAATTAGCGGCTATTAAGACTCAGCTCATCCGACAGGAAGCTTATCCCTTAGCAGCTGCCATAGCTTTTGGGCTTTCAGACAGGGAAGTAAGTCCTCTGACCCGGAGTGGATTTCCTCTCCACTCTGCTGGTGCTCAGACTCACTCGCACATTAGGATCAGGGGAGGTGCTGCTTTCTAGGCACCAGTGCTGCCTGAGTCTCTCAGAAGGCCCCTAGGGTTGCAGAAAGGTTTAGGCAGGGTCTGCCTGATCTCACTGTGTTCTTGCCTAGGACAGCAGCCATTTTGGTATGGCTCCTATGGGTCACTGTCACAGTGTGCAGGTAAAATGTGACTCCCTCCTTCCCTCTCTCCCTTCCTTCCTTCCTCCCTCCCTGGCCCTGCCATATTCTGATACCACGGACGACACCACTCCCTTCATTGGATGCTTGCTGTGTGCCAGACCCTCAGCTGTGTGCCATCATCTTTTCTCACTGATTTCTCATTGCAACATCGTGAAAGCCATTATACCCATTTGCAGTCAAGACAATTGAGACAAATAGAGTGAAGGTTAACTGACTTATTTGAGGTCACATTTTGAGATGCTGCCAGAGCTTAGCTTTTTACAGTGGCTCTAAGATAAGCATCTTTAATGATTACAAGGTCTCAAAGTATCAAGATATGAGCAAGGACAATGACTCTTCTAGCCAAGAACATCACTTCTCGTACCCCAGCTAAGATAGCACCACTGCACCTGGAGATGGAGTTTTATCTCTTCAGCAAATGCCTGCAGGGTTCTGGGTGCTTGGAATTGGTCAGTGAATTAAATGTACATGTCCCCCACTAATGGAGTGCATGCTATAGGGGGCTGGTGGAAAATTACAAAAGAAATAGCTCAAAAATAAGAAATGAGCAGAGAAGCCTAAGATGCATGGAGAGAAGTTAAATCAGGAGATAAAATAAGAAGGAGATAGGTTGTGCCTCTCAAAAAGCCCCGAATGTTGAGAAGAAGTTGAATGTAGGATTAAGTGTTCCAAAAGCACACAGCCCGCTGGGATGTGGTTGTTCGAGTCCATCTCCAGTAGGAAGTAGCAAGATTTGGGGCCAGGCAGTAAAGTGATCTTGTGCTGATTTCTGCATGGTTCCTCGGCTGCTGTGTGGATACCAGCAGTAAACATTTCAAAGCTGCTCAACTGTGGGTAGGAAGGTAAGCAGGTGACTGGTGGTGGAGTGGAATAAAGGAAGTCAATCTCTGATGGTTGCCTGGAGTAGGGTGACTGTGACCAGACTGGGAAACCTGCGCTCATTGAGGGACAGCAGTTGGCAGAAGCACAGAGATGTCTGGACTCTGAGTCACAGGGCTAGATGGACAGAGTCGAGGCTGAGAAATGTAGGAGAATGCCCATTGCACTGGGCATCCTTTCTGCCCAAGGCTCTATCCTGGACCTTTGGTGTTGGTTGTTTTGTTCTTACGGAGAAGGTGTTTTTCTTCTTATAGAGAAGGTATTTTTATCTCAACAGTGCCAAGCACTTTATCTGCCATTGTGGCAACCCCATGGAGTGGGCCTTACGATAATGCAGGATGGAGTTCTGGGGCCAGATGGTCCTTACAGCTGTGGGATCATATTCCAGTGACTTAACTGCTCTGTTCTGCAGAGTTCCCATTTGTGGGCTGATCCGAGGGTTGCTTTGGCTGCAAGTAACTGCAAGTACCGGACTGAACAACAAGGCAGTTTACTCTCTGGAATAAACACACGGAAGGGGCTATACCAGTGTCACGAGTGGCTCAGTGGAGCCCTTCCATCTCTGCCCTGCCATCTCCCTATTAGTGCTACTCCTGGGCTGGAGGAGTGATGGTGGCTGCAGCTACCAGCATCACATCGAGGGATGACAACATCCAGAGGAAGAGGTGGGCCCATTGTTCTAGGGCTCTTCTCCCACAACTTCAGGATGGCTTTCTCGGAGGACCCAATAGAGAGCCCTTTGTGTCTCATCATCCTATGCTTATTTATGACCCTATGCGGGGGTAGGGGAGGAGCTGGGGTTGCCTGGCCTGTTTTAGATTAAATGAGGGGTGTGGGGGAAGAGTGTGGGACTGGATGATGTCATGTCAATCGCTGTGACCACCATCTTTCATCAGTGAGTGGATTGTTGTAGAGATCCACGGTCAGGTTCTTGGGTTGGTACACGGCACACACCAAGCTCTGAAAGAGAAGATTTATCTCTGAAGACCAGGCAGTTCAGGGGCTGTGACATCAAAACCAGCATAGTTTTCATTTCCTGTGTGGCCTCTGGTCTGAGCCCTGTTTCCATGACCAGGACCGAAGGAGGTATATGCAGAGTTTGTAGCTAAGTCAGTCAGCTCCCTGAGGGCAGCCCCTTGGCTTCCCAGACCCTCCTGCACCCTGAAGTTCTCAGATGGACCATGCTCAACATGAGTTGTTCTTCCCTGAGGTCCTCGCTGTCATTCTTAGCGTTCCAGTCACCCAAAGCTCCATGGAATCCGGGAGACCCTTGTTCTTCACCTCGCAGGTCAGGATGTACATCCTCAGCCCTCTGCAAAGCCGTGTTACTCAACTCTGAGGAATTTCTGAGAAATTCAGAGGCTGCACTCTGTGGGGAAGGAGGTCTCGCTCTGCCTTGAGCAGAGCACTAGCTCTGAGCCTTTAGGCAAATTATATCACCTTGCCTGGGCCTCAGTTTTCTTATCAGTGAAATGGGGGCAATAAATCTCTACCTCATAGGCCTGTTCTGGAGAAGAAATGAGATCATGTGGATGAAACACATGGCCCAGTGAGAAGTAATTTCTTGGCTCAAATCCATTCTTTTCTACAGAGGTGAAATTTACATAAAAGTAACCATTTTACACTTTAAAATCCAGGGTCTTTTAGTACAGCCACAATATCATGCAACCATCAACTCTGTCTAGTTCCCAAACATTCTTATTACCCTCCCCCCAAAAAACCCATCCAGCACTCACTGAGCAGTCACTCCTTACTCCCATCTGCACCCCAACCCCTGCCTTCTGCCTCTATGGATTTACCTATATAGGTGGAATCTTACAATAAGTGAATTTTGTGTCTGGCTTCTTTCATTTAATGTCATGTTTTCAAGATTTATCCACATTACAGTATATAGTAGAGCTTCATTACTTTGTGCAGTGAAGAATTTCTTATCTTCTAGGTATACTTCATTTAAAAAGGTTTTTAGCTCTTGGTAGGCATTGGGATTGTTCCCATTTTTTGTTTATCATGAATAACGCTGTAGGGAATCTGTGCACACATGAACTGATGTGTCTGCTCTCAGTCCTTTGGGACATGTTCCTTGGAGAGGAATTGGAACCCGTTGAGGAGCTGCCAGGCTGCTTTCCAGGAGGGTGGTACTGCTGACTTTCCTCTCGCAGCATCCCAGGGTTGCAGCTTCTCTGCATCCTCTCCAGCACTTGCTATTCCCATGTCCTGCAGGCTACGAAGTGGCGTCTGTGGCTCCTCTTCCCCTACTAGTGTGAAGGAGGAGGAGGGTTTTACAGGCTGGATGGTACACATTCCTGAGAAAGAGCCCTGTCACATGGGTGAGCTGTGGCCAGCGCTGCCTGTCCTCAGGTGGGGCCTGCAGGTGTCCTCAGGTGCACCTCTCCCCACTCTCCTCTCATACTGTCAGAGCTGGAACTCAGGGGGAAGTGGGACCCGCTTCCAGAGCTGCCTTCCATCCTCCCTGAGTGAGGAAAAGCAGACTTCCAAGATGCCTCCTGAAGATGTTAGGGTGGACTGCTTTGGGTTCTGCATTTCTTCCACCATGTTGTTGGTGCTGAGATGGTAGTGAGGTGGAGCCGCAGGGGTTTGGGAGAAATAAATACTTTGGGTCTCCTCTCTGCTGCTGCTGAGTTCCTGTTTAAGACAGTGAAGAGACGCAGGCCAGGCCTGGTGTGGTGAGCTCCCTCATGATGAGCCAGGGTGGGCCTCAGCTCATCTCTGTGCCCTATCTTCTGAGGCCTTTTTTGGTGCTCCTACCATCACACCCCACCCTGTGCTGGGTGGAGACTGGCTTTGGATTTCAAGGCCCCTGGTCCTTCCCCTGCTGCTGGCCACTGTTACCACACCCTGGGTGACCTAGAAGATGAGGTGCAGTTAAGAGACTCAGGAGAGCCCCATACACCTGCCTTGATGTGGGAGATTAGGAGCCAGTGACCTGCATGAGCAGGCTCTGTGCACTTCAGCAAAGGGGCAAGAGTGACCAAGCTTGGACACTGAGCCTTTGACCTTGTGGGCTCCTTCAACAAGGCAAAAGCTGTCAAATGTGTTTTGAGAGCCTTGAGAGCTTAGGGTAGCTCCTACACTCCATGGTCCCCTTGGGCTGGGATGTGCTCCAGTGGCCCTCTCTCCGCCTCTCAAGACCCAGATTCAGTGTTTCTCCCCCAACTCAATTCCTCCTCATTTGTTAGTAACCCCTTTCCATCCCTGGCCCCCTTCCTGTCCCACCCAAGGCTCTGACACCTAAATTGAGAGGTAAGATGGGTGGGACACAGGAAGGGAGGGGCGTGGTACAACTACTCATTTTGCAAAGTCTAGAAAGAACCGCCTCTCCCTGCTTTCCCGGTCCCCTCCTTCCATGGGATCTGGTGAGCAGGGCTGCCCTTTAGCCCACTTCCTGGCTTCCTTCTGGGTGGGAGGTCTGCTAGATCTAAGGGAATGAGCTCTAGGGCCCTACCTGCTAAGGAACATGATTCATCCCTGTTTCAACGGCTTCTTTCCCACACCATAGCAACTTTATTAGCTTCAAAAAAATCATTTTGGTCATTGTGCTAGTGGTGCCTCCTAGAAAACATGCAAGCACAGATGGTGAGATATAAAAATAGAGAAAACACCCACAGTTCTACCATCCAGCATTCGCCATTTTAAATAATAATAATAATAATAATAATAGCAACAACAATCACTGTTTACTGAACATTTACTTTATGTCAAATACAGGACTAAGCCCTTTGCATGGGTAATTTTATTTCATATTTACAGTAACTCTAGAAAGCAGATGTTTTCTGCATTTCAGGGATGAAGAAACTGAGCACAGAGCAAAGTTATGTAAATTGTTCAAGGACACATAACTCACAAGACTTAAACCTCAAACCTGTCTGTCTGCCTGCAGAGCACACCTTACCTCCCAAGCACTGTTCAAGCAAATGTATTTATATAAAATACTTTAATGGCATTAACTGTAACCATTGCTTTGTAAGCTGCCTGTACTCCCTCACAGAACAATAGATGATTAACATTTTTCCCATGACATGATCTAGTCTGCATAATATTGTTTTAAATGGCTGCTTAGACTCTCCTTGTCTAACTAATCCCCTATTGTTACTCAGGTAGGTTGCTTCTAGAGTTTTTATTATTATAAACAACACTACTTTGAACAGACCTGTGCTAATTTTCTTTTGCCCACATTCACTGTAATTTCCTTAAGGGTAAATTCCCAGAAGGAGAGGCTGGGAGGTAGGAGGCAAGCCCTTTGTTGATGAAATGTCTGTAACATCTTTGGATCAATTACATATAATTTGCAAATACAAGTTATGTCATTCACAGGGAAAAGGCTGACACCTTTCCTGACTTGTTGGGCTTTGCATAACCTAGAATTATAGGAGTTGTAAACAAGGCTCCTAATAGCCCCAGATTATCTGTGGCTATTGTCAGGTCATGCAGAGGTGGTAATTTATTAAACAGATCTCTGAAATGTGTCTAACTACTTGGGTGGATTTAAGAAGAGGAGAAGGTTCTGGGATGAGAAGTGGGCAGTGACATTTGCTGGACTTGGGGGGGTCACTTGTTAGGGTCACTTGTTGGGGTTCCTAGCATCCGACAAGGGTGTAGCTTGGAGCCTCTGAGTCCCACAGCCCTTTTGATGGTGTCATTGCCCCAGAGCAAGCTATGGCAGGGGGGCTGGGTGAAGAGATATGGGACAGTGGAGGCAGAGACTGTGCAGGAGGAGGTAACAAGTCATGCCCTGTTCTTACAAGGCCGTGGGTATCATTTCAACATGGTTATTATCTTGCTTTGGCTGCCAGAGAATACCAGCTGGTGATGGTGAAATGCATCAGAAGAATTTTTTCTGGGAAGCTATTCACCAGCCCAACAGCCTCTCATTCCACGATTGTCGATTGTCAGGAGGGAGAATTTCTCTGTGTGCCAAGGCCGCCCTGCCTCCTGCACTCCCTACAGCACCCCTTACCCATCTGGTCACGTTCTTTGGCCATCATTACTAGTCCACATTATATGGCTTCCAGGCCACCTGCTTGGGGACCTGACTGGAGTGGCTGTAAGTGTGGGAGGATTCACGGGCACCCACACCAGCTGAGCCGGGGAAAACCCAGTCCTTACTTAAATCCAATGGTTCGGTGAGATGCACAGCCCTGTGTCTGTGCAGGCAGGCAAATATGGTGGAGAAGACAGTCCCTGTCCACCAGGGAGTGGGACATAAACCTGGAAGAAACCTCCTCAGGCTGGGGTCAGGATGATGGGTGGAACCCTGTTGGCTTCGGTAAGTGGGAACTGGACAAATTGACCTGTGGTGGGTGGTAGCATGTGGAGGGACCAGGAAGTAAGTGTCCTTATATAGTTCCTAATTCGTCTGTTCCCTATCCCTTTCCCCTGCCCCATGGGAACAGGCGATTTTGCAAGGAGCAATGTACACCAAGTCTGCTGTTTATTGAGCACTTACTGTGTATCAGATACCACCAGAAACATCTTGCAAGTGGTATGTATTTCAATCCCTCACTAGTCCAGCAAGGTAGGCCCTGTAACCCATCTAGCATGCAGATGGTTAAATTATGGCTAGAGGAGTTTGTCATTTGCTCCAAGCCACCTAAATGTATAACTTGCTCTTCAATCTTAGGCTTGTGGGATCTCAGACTTCAGGCTCCTGACAGTGAATGGTCTTAGTTTCTTGCTCATATCTCCCATCAGAGAGTTATAAGCTTCCTAAACCCAGGATATCCTCTCAGGGCCTCCACTGCGATCCTGTAATTGCTCTTTCTTTCTGAAGTCTGTTTATTTGTCCTGCTAGAAGGAGACGCTCCCTTGGATCAGGGATGTATGACTCATACTTGTAGCCTTGCATCTGGCTCAGGACAGGCATATGGTAGGTGTTTAAGAAATGAGTCTAAAAATTATAATCATGCAGCAGGATGTCTGAGTAGCTGTTGGCCTTAGCTTCTAGAAGCTTGTTCTGGAATTTCCAGAAAATACGGCAAGTCCAAGAGATACACAAACGCTCCAGACAGGCTAAATCAACAACAGTGGTTTTCTTACATCTTTCTGATAAATACCTTTTTCTCCCTTGATATTCTTCCTTTTGATTTGTGTAACATTTTGGAATAACAGAATGTTTCTATTTTGTAGTTATTTCTTCACTGTTAGCCTGCAAGGTAAGTATATGTATACAAATATCCCGTCTTATAGATGAGATCCCTTGATGGTAAGAGATTTATTTTCAAGGCCAAAGTTTCACAAGAGTTTGTGAAGTGAGGAAGATTCTAGGCCACCCTACCCTCCAACCTGGCCCATTCCCTGGGTGCTAGAGGTGTCTCTGGTGTCAATAGTTCTCTGTGGGATGTCTCTGGTGATCTGGTGATGATGGCAGAGTCCAAAGGCAACTGTCTTCTACGCAGAGATGGGGTCTTGTCTCAAATGCTGTGTCCTTTCTTCTGATTAGGCTAGGTCCAATCTGAGAACTGGCAGCCTTTAGAGAATTCCTATTGGTCTTAACACCATCACATCCTAAGTTCAAGGGCAACTAAGATCAATATGGTGCTCAATCATCTTAAGACTGGACCCCATTAGACTCTAATGTCTCATTGTAGCCAGGGGAGGTGGGTATTTGTTAGAATTATCCATCCTGCCCTAACCATTCTCACAACTGGTGTTCACAGCCTTGGGAAGATAGGGAGAGCCTTATGCAAGCCTGATAATTGGGAAGTGAGGGGCAGGGTGTGAATGGAAATGCTGCAAATGCACAGAGCTCTCAAACGTGTGCCTGTGGGAGGATGACTTTTCCAGAATAAAAAATAAAGATGCGTCTAAGAGTATAGGAGAAAATGTTACTTAGAAGCATCAGTGGGGCTGCTCAGTGGTAGACCTCTTACCTAGCATATGTGATACGCTGGATTCCATACCCAGCACTACAGAAAAGAAAAAAAGAAGAAAAGAAAGTAGGAAAGGAAAAGGAAGCGGCATTCATGACTTCCAAAGAAGACTGGTCTATATAACTGGCTTCCGAGGGAAGGGACCAGGCCAAGGACTCCCTGGTAGTCTATCCCTGCTTTTCTGCAGGAAACACAGTCCATTTCGTTGCTTCTTCAACTGCATTGTGATTCACTGGAGTAATTTTTTAAAAGAAAAATAAAAGGAGCTGATGCTAAACCTGTTGGCAACTCTTCCCATGCAGGTGTGATAGCTGTGATGGGGGCAGGGGTTATGACAGAAGTCACCTCCTCCACTGGCATTGCTGGCTGCTGCTTCAGGCTGCCCCCCCATCCCCTGGGATCACATAGTCAGGCAAAGCTGGTCAGTGACAGGATGCTGTTGAAGCCTCCACTCCGGCGTCCTTCCCAAGGACATGCCTGGTGTCCAACATGGCTCCCTGTCAGGCAGCGAACTCAGGGCAAAGAATAGTGCAGGGAAAGGCGGTGGCTGCCAGCAGTCTGCCCTGGCAGGGTGGTGGCTCCCGGCCTAGCTGTCAGGGGCTGCCAGAGGCTGCAGTAGCTTTAGCATGCAGCACTGTCTCCTGAAGAGTTCGCAGTCAGGGCCGGAGCCCTGCAGCGGAGAGGCAGCAGCGGGTCACCGCCGCTTCCCAGTGACATGTTCATTTTCTTGTGGTTCTCAGGGCTGGGGAGAGATTTTAAGCAATTTTTCTTTGTTTTGTTGACATATACTTCACATCTCACAAAATCTACCCCTTGAAAGTGTATGTGATTTTCTGTAGATTCGTAAGATTATGTAACCCTCATCACGAACTGGTCTCATCAGCCCATAAAGAAGATTTATTGACCTCAAAAGAAATTTCTATGTCCACTAGTGGTTACTTTCTTTCCTCTGTCTTTTTGTCTCTGGAAACCGCTAATTTACTTTCTTTCCCCCGGTTGTATCAATTTCAGGCATTAGAAGTAAGAGGAATCATACAGTATGTGATTTGTTTTTTTGTGATTTGTTTCTCTCACTTGGCATAATATTTTCAAAGCTTATCTACACTGTAGATACTTCATTCCTTTCTATGGATGAATAATATTCCATGTACATATATAATCCATTTATTGTTCTATTGTTTGTCAGTGGGTAGGTGTTAGGATTGTTTCTACTTGTGGGCTATTATGATCGATATGATGATTAGCATTTGTGTAGTAGTTTTTGTTAGAGTATACGTTTTCAGTTCTCTTGGGTGTACCATTGGGAGTGGAATTGCTTGGTCATATGGAGAGTCTCTAAACATTTGATTAAGTTCCAGACTGTTTTCAAAACTGCACCATTTCACATTCTCATCAGCCAGGAACAAGGGCTTCCATTTCTCCACATGCTGGCCAGCACTTCTTCTTACTGTTTGTCTTTTGCTTGTAGCTATTCTGGTAGGAGTGAAGTGGAGGCAGGAGATATGCAAAGGCAGTGTAAGAAATTCAAGTGATAAGAACATGATTCGAGGGAGTGGAATTGGGATGTTGAGAATGTTCCAGGTAATGTTCACCTGTCTCGTGAAAATGCTACGAAATTTAGACACCTCATGTGTTGATCATTGTACTCTTATAGCCAGCACCTAGCGCAAGTGGATGTTCAAAACTATACGTTGAATGAAAGATTGACTGACTTACTAAGTGAAGGTCTTAATCACGGGGGACTTGGTGTGAATGAATGAATTAGGAGAGAGGTCATTGTTTTGTATATTTCAGGAAAGCTGCACTCTCCTTATTGTCTTGTCCTTGGTCTTTGTGGGTAGGGGAAGATGCAGGAATCTTCTTTCTTGCAAACAAGGGAGAGAGGTTAGTGAGAAGGATGCTAGGAAGGCAGAGCCTGCAGGATACAATGAGCTGGTTATGAAGTTTGGGAAACCACCCTGAGGTTGACATCTTCCCGAAGGCTTTATCAACTACCAAACTGTTCTCCTGTTGCACTTGGCTCCCAAGTCTTCTTTCTATGGAAACATTTAGTTTCAGGTGTCTTCTCCATTACCTTGTTAGAACTTTCTTTGTATATGCCACTGTGATTGTTGCTTTCCTAGGTAAGAGAGAGGCAGCCTCCCCTCCTTGGGGAACCCATTGTTTTTTCCTCCTGTGGCTATGTAGGTGTAGAAGAGATGCTGAACTGGAAGCCTAAGAGCTCTGCCTCTCCGATGCTATACCAAGGAGAGGATAAGTGCTGGCAAACCTGCTCAGAAAGTTTAGTCTAAAATAATAATAATAATTCCAGAATTTAATGTGCCAATTCTGCCAAAAGAACTTTATATAATCTGGCAAATGCCATTTCCCTGGAGGTCACCTTCTTCCAAATTTCTGTTACTAGAGGCCCAGAGCATAGAGTGTGATTGGATTGCCTTCCTAGCATCCTTTTTTTTTTTTTTTTTTAATTTTGAAGGTAGTAAAATACAACAGAACAAGACAGAGAAGAGCCAATCAAGACAATGCGGTGAAATTGGTAGAGAACTTCACAGCAGGATACCAGGATACCAGTAATAGGTACCATAGTATATCTCATTCAGTCAGGTATAGCAAAATCAAACAAAAACAGAGCATTATAAAACCTATCAAAACAGAATACTGAATAGAGTAGGCCAATTGATCGGAACAAAGCAAAAGCAGTGAAAACAATATTTGCCTTCCAAGAGAAGATAGAAGGAAATTCCCCATGTTTGCTATATTGTATAGGGTCATCCTCCCAAGAGATGTTCAGACCTCTGGCTGCCAGTTGCTATCAGGATGGGTGAGGGAGCGGGGAAGATGGGATGTTTGATTCTCGGCCCGCGTGTTGGTAGGCTCACAGCTGCTCAACAGAAAGAAGGGCATGTTGCTTTTTTTGCTCAGCACCCGAAGTTCCAACATGGCTGGATCTTGGGAAACACTGACTGGTTCTCTTCCTGGTTTGCCTGCCGCTCACTGTAGCTGCAGCTGCTTACCAAGGAGCCCTTCCCAGCAACCTTTGCAGCTAGATACGGTCACGTGATCCTGTCTGGCCAATGAGGTATAAGAAGTATGTTGGTGTGGGGTGCTCTTTTTAAAAGAAGAGAAATGAGAGAATGAAAGTCCTTTTTATGGGGGATTTTTTTACTCTTATTCTTATTTTTTTTCTTGCATTTCATGCTGTTGTAGCCCCCTTGCAACCATGAAGGGAAGGCCAAGTCCATGGGAGACCCACTGAGCTGACAATGGAATGGCCTACTCTGACATCTAGCTATCTAAGGAAAATATATTCCTCTTTGTTTAGTGCAATAAATAGGATTTTCTCTTCCTTATGGTTAAAAACTACAGTTGACAAGCATGTATTTTCTTATTAACTCTCATCATTGCCCTAAAAGGAAGTATAGTTTTTTCTGAACTAGATGAGAGAACTGATGCTTAGAGAAGATAAGGTACTTGTCTAGTGTCACACTGCTTGACTAATTGGGTGAGTCTGAATTGGAACTCATGTCCACCCTTCTTCAAACTCTTGGTGCCTTCATTGCTCCAAACCTCTGGCTTCAGAGAAGAAAAGAATGAGATCGAAGGCTTGACAGAGGTTTTGTCAGAAAAATAAAATATGTGTTGGCCTTTCTAACCCGCAACTGTGCCTTGAGTTATGTAGGCTGGTATTTTTTCTGTGCTCCCGAGATCACAGTTCTGTGCCCTTCTGTGATATAGGCTTACAACTGTCTGATAGGGAGGTTATGGTGAGGGTAAGTACATGGGGGTGGAATAAAAAGGCCTGGCTTAGAACCTCAGTTCTGCTTTGTACTAGCCCTGAGACCTTGGCCTGGTCTCTGAACTCTGATTCTTCATTTGTAAAATGTAGGAGACAGAAAACCCATATCAAGCTATCATCACAAGAAAGAGAATTTGTTGGCTTTGTTTTTACTTAAAAGTCGAAGGGTGAACCTGGTGTCCAGCTTAGAGACAAAGGCATGAGAAGAAAGAGAAAAGATTCCCCTGGCTCCCCAAATCCCACTGCTTAGCTTGCGTTCATTTTCCTAGGTGGAGGATTTTTCTCTCTCCCCCTACACATCATGTCCAGGCCTTTTCTTTTCTAGCTTGGTAGGAAGCATGCCTGGCTCCTCATGGCAATGACAACAGTTCTTCAATAAATGGCGGTGACTCTGATTGCCCTAGCTAGGCTGGTCCCGAGACCTCTCCCAGAGTACGAAGGGAGGTAATGCCACTAGTGTCTTCTCTGAAAGTGGGAATGGGTTGGCTTCCTTTGGAAAGGGGTGAGCTCTTATATCCAGAAGTAGGAATGTGTACAGGACAGGAAAACTCCCAAAATATACCCTTTCTTGCATCTCAAGGGGTATTCAATGGGGTAGGTAAATGCCTTTGATGTAGATGTGTCACAGTCACTAAGATTTGATCCTTAATAATTGCGGGCAGGCCTCTTCCCAGGGCTTGGCCATGTCCTTTTGGAACCCCTCAGCCTGTTCCTTTATGTCAGTGGCACACTGTGGGGTGAGGAACAGGGCTACCTACTCCAGGGAAGTCCCTCTCCATCACCCCAGGCTTTGTCCCCACATTCCACGTGACAACAGCAGTGTGGCCTGGGATGAAGCTCTCTAATCCTATTACTCATCCATCAACCAACAGATGAGAACAGGCAGCTGGATTGAACTCTGCCAAGGAAGCAGGAGAAGCCTTCTCCACTGCTGTGAAACTAGGCTTAACTCAGGCACAATAGGTGTGTAATTTAAGGTTTTGTTGAGCCGAAATCCAATCACATACTTGACTGGTGGATCACAGAGACTCACAGACTAAAAGAATGAGATAATTCCACCTCACACAAACACTTGGATTTGGCTTTGACTTAATGACAAATGTGTGACCAACCTTACACCTCTGCATTCTCTCTTTCCATCTTTCTTGTTTTAATGCATTTCCACCTCTTTCCTCTCCCCTCCCTCCTCTACTCTCCTTGACTTCCAGAGGTGGAGTGGAACTCATAAGTCTGAGAGGCAGAACACATAGGGAGGAAGCAGGAGGAAGCTTTTAAACACTGACCATCATGGCAGCCATTGCTGATTTGATATCATCTTGCTCTGAAGTCCTACCATGCTTTTGTTTTTCTATTACCATTGGTTCTATCATGTTGTGTCTTACTGGATTTTAATATGTATGATAGCATAACAAATTTTTTATGGAAAATGAGATAATATAGTAGCCATTGTTGAAGTTAGCCTGTTCAGCTAACTTCATGAAGGTTATTTGGTTCAGAATGCCTTGCAATACTTTCATTCTCTTGAGTGGTTTTATTCTATTTTGTTATGTTTGACATTTTTGTGTGTAAAGCTAAACTCAACTATTTCAAAGAGAGACATTATGGTAGCTACTGTTAATATCCAATTGTCCTGTTGTGAAGTGCTGTGTTGCTTACATTGTTCTGTTCTGATCTGCTTAGATGTGTTCTCTTGTTTTATTCTCTTTAAAATAAAAACAAATAAATAAATACTGACCATCAGGTACAGTGCACTCAGTCCCTAGTACCTGTGGGCTTCCTCTGTACACAGCGCACAGTGAAGTTTATTATCATAGCTGATTTCACATCTGTCCCCCTGGGAACGCAGCTCTCCAGAGGTGAGCACAGGACCTCCCATATCAGAGATGGCCTGCAAATTTGTGATAGTTGACTACATGGAGTTGAGAAACAGCATGTAGGGACAGATTTATTCTAATTCTACATGATCTTGGTTCTTTTGCTCCTGCAGGGGCTTGAGAAAAGACAGTAGGCAGGAGAGGTGCAGGGTCATGATCATTAAGCATTTCCTTTATTCACTCCATGCTTTTTGTGTAGCAATCATTGTTCAGTGTAGGGTAGTCAAGAGCTGGAAAAAGAAGTAGAGTATCTAGTGTTGAGTGATATGATAGTTACTTAAATAATTTGAGATAGCACTATAAGTGGGTTTACTTAATTTGGATTCACCCAACCAACATTTATAGAATGACCACATATCAGGACCATGCTCAGTGCTGATGCAGAATGGGTAAAAAGAGTCACTAAACAATCAGGGAACTGTGCCATTAGTCATTGTAGAGAATGATGCTTTAGAAGTGATACAGAGCTTTGGAAAGATAATTGGAATGTGGCTGTCAGGGAAGACCTCTCTAAGAAGAGCACAGTTGAGACAAAACCCAAAAGAAGGGAAATAGCCATTTATTTCAAGATTTGGGGGAAGAACTTTGAAGACCACCAGAAGTTCAAGGTGGGATCTCACTGATGAGACATGATAAGAAGCATCAGAAGGTCTGGGTTCAAGTTCTGGACTGCCATGTATGTGTGCTAAATCTCTGCAAAGTCATTTGTCTCTCTCAGTCTCTTGTTCTCAGCCTGTTCAGCTAACTTCGCGAAGACTTTATGAGGTCCCACTGTGATCATAGTTTGTTGCTTTGTACAGTGACGTAGAACAATTTTTAGATTAGTGTGTATTAGGGTGTACCTTGGGGGGTATCTTCTCAGAAATGGAAGTAGCCTGGGGTCAAATCTGAAGAATAATTTTCCATTGGCATGTCCTTGCTGGTGTGGCTCTGTAGGTCTGCCCTTGGGTGGTGTTTTCCAGATAAATTTTCCCATTGGAAGAAAGTAGAAATGAGCTTTAAAATGAGGATCCAAAGGTAGTGGTTTCTGGGAGTAATTTGAGATGAAGATCTTCATCATTCCTGCTGCTCTGCTGCCAAAATTAAACATTAACTAAGTGCTATCTATCATGCCAAGTATTTTGCTGACACTGTCTCAGTCCATCTTTAACAAAATCCTTTTCCAAAGATGAGGAGACCAAGGCTTTTCGATATTGAGTTTGTCCAGGTCACATAGTAAGACAGTGACAGTGCTGCTATTTCAATGCTCCTGATGTTATTATCGTTGTGATGAGAAGAATAATGTTGGTTTCTGTTTATTAAGTAATACGTCATTACTATTGTGGTATCGAGTTGTCAGTCATTTTTCTAGTTTCCATTCCTTGATAAGTAGTATTTCTTTTATTTTAAGGTAATTTGGGGGGGGTGCTGGGCATAAAACCTGGGACTTTGTGTATGCCAGGGAAATACTTTATCACTGAGTTACATCCAGCCCAAGATACTTTTACAATCTTCTCTTGTCTTTGGTGTTCTTTTACTAAGATCTGTAGAGGTGTGGATTTTGTATATTCAGTTTGGCATTCCTGAATCTGAGAGTTGGTGACTTTCATTAATTCTGAGAAATCCTCCATCATTTTCATTGAATATTGCTTCCTTTGTAATTTTCCATTCTCTCTGTAACTCACATTAGATATCTTTCTTCTTTTTAAACCTTTCTTCCCATTTTCCCATCTCTGTTTCTTACTGTGCTTCAGTTTAATGCTTTCACACCTGTCATCCAGGTACCCATTTGTACTTAGTTATGTCTAATGCACTTAACACATTCGTTTCCCTTTTTAAAAACTGACTTGCCATTTACATGGAGGCAAGTTCAGACGTCCTGGGTTTATAACTGGGTGAACTGTCATGAAGTGAACATACAGGACATGAGCTACAGCCTAGGAGCTCCCTCAGTCTTTCCTACAGCCACTGCCTTCTTTTCTATAGAAAGCACTCTCCTACCTTTTCACTTATAGACGGATTTGCCTGTTTTCAATTTTACACAAATGGAATAACACCATAGACCTAGCCCTTTATAGCCACAGGTTTTATATCCATGGATTCTACCAACTGTAGAATAAAATACTTGGGAAAAAATCACATCTGTGATGAACATGTACAGATTATCTTTCCTGTCATTGTTCCTGTATCAGTACAGTATGGTAACTACTTACATAGCACTTACATTATGTCAAACATTGTAAGTAATGTAGAGATTATTTAAAGTGTAGTATATGTGAAGTTATGTTACATGCAAATATGATGCCATTTAAGAATGGCATAAGAATCTCCTGACTTTCTTCTATTTTTTTTTTATTGGTACATGTTTTCAGTACATAATGTTCACATTTCGTGTGGGGAGTTGGTACATGTACACAGCATGTCTTAACTCTTTTTGTCATCCCCATCCTTCTCCCTCCATCTCTTTGTCTCCTCTTATGCAAAAGACATATCTCCCTAATTCCTCTTATCTTTCATTGTGCTCTTTATTTATATTTTAGGTTTCTCATATAAGAGAAATCATGCAATATTTAAGCCATATGTTTGATTTATCTCACTTAACATTATGGTCTTAAGGTGCCTCCATTTTCCTACAAATGACTCAAGTTTATCCTTTTGTGTAAGTACTACTTCACTGTCTTGGTTACTTTTCTCTTGTTGTTGAGACAAAATACCTGATGCCAAACATGAAGGAAGGAAAGGTTTATTTCTTACAGGTTGGAGGTGCCAGTCCAGACTCATTTGGCTCCAAGCAGCAGGGTGGCATGGTGGTGCTGCCATTCATGGGCACTGTAAACAGCAAGTGCAAACAGCAAAAGAGGAAGACACGCCTTCTTCCCACCATTATGCCATATGCTGGCTCCACCCCTAGTTGGATATAGTACTCACACCACCAATCTGAGTACTAGACAACGAACCAATCACAAATACTAGATTTGGCTGCACCCATGATTGCATGATGCTTGGGGGGGGGCACTGACATAAACCATGGCATTCTACCCCTGGCCCCACAAAGACTCATGTGCATCCTTTATACAAAAGATATTTAGTCCATCTCCACGAGTCGCCAAAGTCCTAACAGGTTTAGCATTGCTGAAAAGTTCAAGTCCCAAGCCTCCTCTGAGATCTATGGCAAGCTCTTAACTGTAACCCCTTGTACAAATGAAACAAGGTTAAACATTTCCAAAATGCAAAAGCACAAGATAAACATTACCATTCTAAAAGTTACAAATAGGAAAATACAAAGCATTGGAACCAAAGCAAGTCCAACATTCAGCAGAGCAAACATTAAGTCCTGGAGTTCTGTGCTCATCATCTGAAGCAATCTGGTTGCAAGCTCCAAAAGGCTTGAGTGACTCTAACTCCATGGCACTTTCAGGGGTTCCAGTTCTCACAGCTACTTTCCTAAGCCCATTTTTCTCAGTATTTGCAGCTTTCCTTGGATGAACCATGTTCCTGGCTTTTTTAAACTTTTGGTTTCTCCACTGCACTTTTGGCTTCACCCTTACATCGTTATATATTGCCCTCTCATGGGCACACTTTCTGGCCTCCTAGGCCCTCTGAAATTGGGATGGAATCTGCCTTAGCCTCAGAACTTGTGCATTTTTCTTGCACTTAAAACCAGTGCCACATGGATACCATCAAGGTCCGCTGCCAGCTGAAGCAGTAGCCAGGCTTTCCTTTCTCTTGGCTGTAGGGGGTTGAGAACCTGGATTGCTCAGTTCTCTGAACCTAATTGTGAGGAAAACTTCTCTATGCCACCATCATTCTGGAATTTGGTGTGGCTGCTACCATTTTGGAAACTCCTGTGGCCTCTGTTGCCACTCTGGAATATGGCACTCTTTGGCTTTCTCCTCTGAACAAACTCTTTCACTTTTGCCAATTTGAGGCTCCAAAAGTGGAGACCCACTGCTTCCCAGGATGGTCCCAGGCCATCTTTTTTAGGTCTTTGTTCCTTCTTAGCAATCAAGGTCTCAGCTCTATCTTTACAGTCCACAACTTCTTGCCAAACTCACATTTTAAATCATCCTGCTGAGCTCTTTGCTATTGATTTGCAACATAAATCTGGCTAAAAGCCCTCAACAATAGCCATGCCACAGCCTCAACATTCGACTGCCTTGAAACTTCTTTTGCCAGATTAATCAGTCCATTGCCCTTAATTCCAGTCTCAGGCAGTCTCTGGACATGAGCAAAATGCAAACAAACTTTCTGCCAACCCATAACACACAGTGTGTGGAGTCCAACAGCCGATGCAGTGCTTATTCTCAGCAGAAATCTCCTGAGCCTGATCTTTACCAGCAGGCTTTTTATCAGCCTTTTGGTATCCTGAGCTCTGACCAGAATCTCCCTTACAGAATAGCCTAAGCTGTTCTAGCTCTATGCATTCAGGCAACATTTCTGAAACTTTCCAAATTCTTCCCACAGGCAATTCCCAAAGGCTCTTGAACCACATGGTCAGGTCCAGTCACAGCATCCCACTCCTATGGTAGCAAATTCTGTCTTGGTTACTTTTCTCTCATTGTTGAGACAAAATACCTGGCACTCAATGAAGGAAGGAAAGAGTTATTTCTTTCAGGTTGGAGGTTTCAGTCCAGACTCAGTTAGCTTAAGCAGCAGGGTGGCATGGTGGTACTGCCATTCATGGGCACCACAAACAGCAAATGCAAAGAGCAAAAGAGAAGACAAACCTTCTTCCCACCTTTACACCATATGCTGGCTCCACCCTGGGTGGATATACTACTCACACCACCAGTCTGAGCATTAGACAATGAACCAATCACAAATGCTAGATCCATGATTGCATGAGGTTTGGGGGGAACACTGAGATAAGCCATGACTTTCACTGTATAAAAAAATTCCTTTTTCTATTCATCTGTTGATGGATATATAGATTGTTTGCAAGACTATGCTATTATGACTTACCCTGCTATAAACATGAACATGCATGTATCACTGTAATATGATGTCATTAACTTCTTTTGGAAACTATATAGAAGAGGAACAGCTGGGAATTTCTAGTTTTAGGACTTTGAGGAATCTGTATACTGATTTCCATAATGGTTGTACTAGTTTTCAACCTCACCAATAATGTAAAAAGATTCCTTTTCACTACAGCCTTGCCAGCACTTGTTATTATTTGACCTTTGATGCTAGCCATTCTTTCTGAAGTAATGTGGAATCTCAGTATTGTTTTAATTTGCATTCCTCTAAGGTCGGAGATATTGAACATTTTTTCATTTCCCATTCTGTAGGTTGTCTTTTCACTCCATTGGTTATTTCCATTGCTGTACAGAAAACTTTTAGTTTGATATGATCCTATTTGTTGATTTTTGTACTATTTCTTGTGCAATTGAGATCCTGTTCCGAAAGTCCTTGTCTATGCTTATGTCTTAAGAGTTTTAATAATTTATCTTGTAGCAGATTCAGTGTTTCTGCTTTAACATTTAGATCTCTGATCCATTTTGATTTTAATTTAGTACATGATATAGGTCTAGACTCAATCTTCTGCAAGTGGAAAACCAGTTTTCCATTTGTTAAAGAGGCTATCTTTCCTCCAGCATATGTTTTTGGTTTCTTTATCAAAGATCAGATAGATAACTGCATGTGCCCAGGGATATTTCTGCATTTTTTATTTTGTACCTTGAGCTATACATCTGTGTGTGTGTGTGTGTGTGTGCATGTGTGTGTGCATGCGTGTGTGTGTGCCAATACCATGCTGTTTTTATCACTGTAGCTTCATAGTCTAACTTGAAGTCTGGGATTGTGATGGCTCCTTCTTTGCTCTTGTTACCCAGAATTGCTTTTTCTTTTCTGGGTCTCTTCTGCTTCCATATGAATTTTAGGATTGTTCTCTTCTCTAGTTCTGAGGAATGCTATTGGTACTTTGATTGGGATTGCATTAAATCTGTGTATTAGTTTTGGAAGTATGCCAATTTTGACCATATTAGTTCTGCTACCCAGGAACAGAGAGTATCTTGCCATTTTCTGATGTCTTCTTCGATCTCTTTTCAGAGAGTGCTATACTTTTGGTCACAGAAGTCTCTCATTTCCTCTATTAGGTTAATCTCTAAGTGTTTAATTTTTCTTGATGCTCTTGTTAATAGGTGAGTATTTCATAATTTTTGGAACCCATGGGCAATCTGTGAGATCATGACCCATGGATACTGAAGAATGGCTATGGGACCTCTTTTATCTGATTTTCTTTACTCAATAGTATGTTTCTGACATTCATTTTTGATATTGTGTGCATTGGCACTTTTAAAGGTTTCATTTAGTTTTTTTTTCAGTGCTGAAGATGGAGCCAGGGCTTGCATATATGTTAGGCAAGAGCTCTACTACTGAGTTACACCCCTATCCCTCATTTAGTTTTTAAAACATACCAAACATACTTGGCTTTGAATTTTTTCCTCTTCATTCAAATATCTGCAGACTTTGCAGGTTTTATTTACGGCTGCTTGTTTCCTTGTGATTGTGTAATTTTTGACTTGTGAAGTCATGTTCTCTAGTCCTGTACTTGTAGGGATTTGTTGAGGTTTTGGTTTGCTGGGCTTTACTCTAAAACACATTTGTATCTGCTTCTGCCAAGCTTCCTGATTAGTTACCAACATGAGACTACTTTAAGCTAAATACAAGGCTTAGAGTTTTGAGCTGTATATATAAGGATAGTGAGTGACTCTAAACCCAAGGTAAGCTGGTGACTTGGAGTTCAGAAAGTACTGGCAAGAATCCCATGGTCTCTTTTGTGTGGGATGATGGTCTTTTGTTATGATTATTGTTCTCATGTTTGTTTTCTTTTTCTAGTAACATCTTTGTTGAGATATGGGATTTAAAAAAAATCCTAATTCACTCATCAAGTGTGTCATCTTACTGGCTTTATGCAGTGAGTTCCAAGCCAAATCAGCACCTTACTTAAGTCCCAAGACTTGTCTTCACTCTTCCATACACCAGAGACTCTTTAAAACAAAGGCCCAAGAGCACCAGGTGCTAGCAGCTGCTCCCAAGCAAACACTAGTTCATTCTTTCTTAGTCTCTGCTTTTGAAATTTCTCATTGTTTCTGGTCTCCAAGGACTTCACTAAATTTTTTTGCCATTCACCCATGCATTAAAAAAGCCTGTAAAATATTTTATCTTATATTATTTGTGTATCTATGTATCTATCTACCTATCTATGGATATATAGATATAAAGATACAGGTATTACATGGTGAGAAGATTTTCCCTTGTATCCATCAGCTGTGATATTGGACCAGGTAAGCAAGCTCCTTACATACTTATATACTGTATCTCATTTAATCCTGAATCAGTCCTCTAAGGCCAGTAACCAAGGGATCCCCATTTTACAAATATGAAAACTGAGAGTCAGATAAGTTGCCTGGTTTGTACATATGGACCAGAATGTGAACCCAAGTCTGGGTGACCCTAGAGCTCACATGCATAACTGTGAAGATTGCTAAAGTCAGTGTATAGGATGGCTCAGGTCTTGCTCCAGCTCTCTGGGTCAACAGAACAGTCAGATTATTGAGAGAAACTGCCAGTTGCCAAGGATGATGACTACTGTGCAAAGTGACTGCCAATCTTTGGTCCCTGCATCCATGTTAGTATTGCATGCTTCTCGGGGAGGTGTACATGGCCACATGGAAAAGTGGTATTTGCTGAATTAAGCCTCTTTGGATACTGTAAATGTGTTCATTCAGACTCTAGAAACATCCAGGGGAAGTAGACTTGATGGACGGAGCATTTCAGGCCGTGAAGCCTTTTGGTCCTTTGGGTGTAGCTCCACTTACAGACTTCTGGGACCTCCCAGAGAGTGTTCCCAGGGGCACCTCCTATCCCCTGAATGCTTGGTGGTGTTTCCAGCCCAACCTCACCAACCTAACTGGTCTTGCAGGCCCTGAGTGTTACCCCTTCCAGCCTTCTGCTGGCCCAGGATCTGGACTCCTGGGCTCCATCCAGGCCTGGTAGATGGAGATGCATAGTATCTGAATGTCTTCATCACTTCTGCACATGTTCTGGCTGCAAGGCAAAAGCATGCCAGGCCCTCAGTTCTCAGAAATGTTGTCTCCCTCCAAGGAGCGGTGGTTTGCTTATTAGTGAAAAAACGGAGTTCAAAGTGCCAGAAGCATGGAAACCAACCCCTGTTGAGCATCTGCTGTATGCCACGCACATGTTTCATCGTAATGAGACAGGAATTATCTTACTTTGAGATTTTCTTTTCTGTGAATGCCATCAGAGATGCCTTTTATCTCACAGTCTTTTCTATATCACTGCATGTCACAACTGGTACACAGCAGAGGCAGTGTAGCCTGATGGTCAGAACGGAGGGCTCTGGCATCAGTTGTGACCAGGCTAAAGTGCTAGCTTTACTGTCTGTTTACCAGTGCATCTGTTTCACAGTTTTTACACCTGCAAGAGAAGGATACTAATGACAGCTACTTCAGATAACTACTTTCTGGACTGTTGCAGATACCTTATCCCGATCCCCTGCAGTTAGTTCTCATTCTCGTCCATGTCTTTGTGTCTCATGTTCTGCTGAGAATAGAGGAGCAGTCTGGGAAGTTAAAGACCTCAAGGAGTGAGGTATGGGCTCCTTTGGGGTTGTTTTCCATAGGCTTTCTGAGGGTACCCAGCAAAACTGAGGCCCAGCTGGCCATGCTGCTAACCTGCTTCTGAATGCCCCCTGCAGAGACTTCCCTTCTTTCCTCCTCATTGTGCCGCCCAAGATCTCCCTCCAAATAAACCCATGTGCCCAGAGTCTTGTTTTGGGAAAATGAAATATGGCTGAGCACCGTGTCTGCATCTGCCTTCCCTGCCCCCAGCACACCTGCCTCGCTGGTTTGCTTCTTTGTGGAGCAAACTCTGTGCTGAAATATGATTTTGAGCTGAGCATGGTGGTGCATGCTTGTCATCCCAATGCTCTGGAAGGTTGAGGTAGGAGGGTCATTGGAATTTTAAGCCCAGTTAGGTAAGTTAGTGAATTAGTGAGCCCTTGTTTTAAAATTAAAAGCAAAACAAAACAAAATGGGCTTGGGATGTAGCTCAGTGCAAAAGAAATGGGATAGGTACCAATTCTCAGTGCCCCTCACATACACAAAAAAAAGCAGCGACATTTTGTGGCTTGGGGATAAAAGCACTCTGGGCTTTTGGGGGGTAAAGGATATGAAATTGGGATCTCACAGTTCGTTGTCCTTAGGCAGCAAAATCCTTTGCCTGGCGATGTCCCCCCCCAATCTTGATGAAGCTGCCAGATAGATGACATTGCTTTCCTGAGCTGAAGATCTTGTTCTGTGAAGTGGCAAAATGATTTTTGTTCCATTTGGAGCCAGGGTGCTGTGTTTGCTCATGGCAGGCTTTGGCTGGCATAATTATGGGACGACACTGTGCTTCCTGTGGGTGCAGAAGTGTAGTTGGGCAGAAGCTTCAGAGCCTGCCCTCTGTATGGATGGAGGTGGCCTGGCTCACTGCACCTTGATCAGGACTTTTGCTCTTGGTCTTTGGGTGAGCACTAAGCACTAGATCTGTATAGCTGGGGCCTGGTATATGATGGACTTATCCCTTTTTTGTGATTTGCCACTAGCTACCATGGTCACACTCTCCTGCTGTACTGAGTGTTCTGTGAGCCGCACGGCCTTGAGTGATAAGTGTTCTCATGACTCCCACTTCTCAGATGAAGCCATGGACCTGCCCCAGTGCATCCTGATGAAAAGTAGAGAGGCCCAGTTTGAACCCGGATGGCTCAGAGGGAAGGGAGCTTGTGTGCAGCTTGGGCTGGAGCTTGAGGGACCTGGTCCTGAGCATGGGGCTCCTCGCAGGAAGGAGTAGCTACTCTCTCCAGCTCCCTGGAGCTCCAGGCAGCTAGGCTTTCAGGAACTTGACCTTGCGAATGGGCTGCTCTGGAATGATGAGGCAGGGAAGCCAACACTGGGGGGCGTTATGCCCCCTTCCTGTGTGGCTATTTCCTTCTATGTAGAGAGAGGAGAAAGGAGAGGTTGTCCCAAAGGGGCCTCTCAGCCAGCAGGGAAGGAATCTGGTCCCAGCTGTGCAAGGCTGTGTTTAGAGCCTGGGATTTACTGTACCACAGCCCGCTGAGCAAGGCGTGGCGGGAAAGGGCATTCCAACTCTGAAGGCATTGGCCAGGCGGGATCTTGGAGCCAGAGAATTCACCTGGGCCTACACTGCACAAAAACCTGACTCTCTGGGGGGCAGGTCTTGATGATGGGGTCCCCCAAGTGGAGAAATGCTGAGGCACCTCCTACAGGACAGGAAACACCTCAGCAGTGTGACGTGACATGATTGACTCATCACTGTCAGTGCCTTCCTCCTCCTCCTGAAGCTCAGGGCTCTCCCTGTGAGGATAGAGCAGGCTGCTCACACACAGTGCCTCCATGTGGGAAGGACAGCAAGGTGTTTCCTCCAGGAAGGAGGGAGTGGGCTACTTCCCTGGTTTGCCAAATGACAGGGCTGATGTCAGCTCTCATGGGTAGCCCACAGACTGCAGAGCCATAGTGATTCTCAATAAGAGCTTTCATGATTCCCATTTCACAGATGAAGAAACTAAGCCTAAGGAGGTATTGGCTGGAGTTCACCTAGCCAATGAGTGGCCAAGTCAGGATTCTAACCAAGACTTGCCTGAGTGCAAAGTGGTAAGATTCACTCTGACACCATATTTGTGACCACATCACTTAATAGATATGCTGGGGTGTGCTGAGGGTCAGGGGAGGGGAAGGAGGGTGTCAATCCGTAGAGATACCTTTCATTAAGATCTTGTAATTACCAGACTTGTGTAAAAAGCAGATGATCTGGTACAGTTTTAAAGTCATCAGTGGAGGGGGAGAAATGCAACTCATAAATACTATTAGCTACTCTCCAACTTTGTTGAATTTAGCTGATGTTTTCGATGTTGACTTTCCCAGCTATCAGCTTAACTCTATAAATCCAGTTGGCGTGTCTTTATTCAGATAAAACCCTCACACTGCAAGTGTGGCAAATTAGATGCAAATGCCCCCTTTTTATTTTAAGTATACTTAAAGCTGCCTTGCCAATGCAAATTTTATAAGAAATCTCAACCAGCTAGGACAGACTTAGCTGTCAGCAGGCAAATGCTTTCATTTTGGTCCCAGGCAAGGGAGCTGCCTGCTTTCTTTTACTTTTTTTTTTCTTTTCCTTTTTGCCCCTGCAGACTGAGATAATTAAAACTACAGAGAAATAGTTTTAAATATACATGATACACACAGTTCCTTAAATTATGGGATAATGCATAAATTCACCCATTACCATATTTGATAGTGATTTCATTGACCCAAGCTACAAGGTGGGGGCAGTAGGCCATGTGATTTCCTTCAGCTTGCTGCCTTTGTCAACAACCTCTGGGCTCCCAGCACCTCACCTGGCAGTCCTGAGCATCACTGCTCAAGGTTCAAATGCAGTTGTGAACATGCTCATTAAAAAGCAGTCGTTCTGTGTTTTGTTTTATGTTTTTAAAAGAAATAAAAATGTTAATGGTAACTTCTTTCCCCTTTTCCCCTAGCAGTTCTCAGTCTCTTTGGAATACATATCCATTTCGGCTTTGATTTGTTGAGCTCCCTGAATGAGTTTATCCAAACAATGTGAATTTACTCAGATCTCTCTCAAATCCCACATCTCTTGTGGTTGATAAAGCTGACTTTAGCTAAGAAGGCCTGGGATCAGTGTGATTTGAAATTCACATTGAAAATGATAAGGGCTTTGCTGGAAATAATAAGCACAGTCAAATGCTGTCAGGAGGAAACAGTGAAGCATGCAGGGAGAAATTTGGTAAGGCCGCACCCGCTCCTCTTTCTAGAATGCGGTAGGGAAAGGTGAATGGTGCTGGCATAGTCAGGCACTGAAGCTTTGCAGATGAAGAAGATGGTAATTCTAAAGAGCTTTCTGCATTACCTTAATTTTTAATGATTGGAAAATGACAGCCATCGTTTGGTGGGTGAGGGACTGTCTCCTCCCTCCATAGGGTTTGGGGTAGCTGCTATCATTGCTTAACTGGCCATGGTGCCTGACACCAACTGGAATCTCTTTCTCCTTCTCTCCCTCCTTCTCTCCCTCCTCCTCCCTCCCTGCATCCCTCCAATCCTCCCTTGCTCTGCTCCTCCCTCTCCATTCCCTTTTGGAGCACTTAACACAAGCCAAGCACTGGGCTAAACAACCATTTTCTCATTTCTTCCTCACAGCAGTATGAAGCAGCACAATTACGGTTCCTCAGACATTCTGAAGGAAGCTGATGTTCTGGAATATGTGAATTAGTAACTGAAGGGGTGGAACAGGAACAGGGTGTGTGAAGGCAGAGACCTTGCTTCTGGGGAGAGAGCGATCTGGGCCAGTTTTCACTCAGTATGCTCTGAGTAGACCAGGCTTTGTGACCACTGTGGCCTTAGGGGCAGGGTGGGTCTTCACTGTGTCTGTGATGGGGGGATGGAGTCATGCTGTGCATTGTGACAGGTTTAGCACTGGCCCTGGCCTCCACTCACTAGGTGCCAGTGATACCTCACACTCAGCTGTGACAACCAAAATTGTCCTCCAATGTTGCCAGACATCCTATGGGAGGCAAAATGGCCCTAGTGGAGTTCCACAGGCTTAGATGTGGATCCTCCCGAGCCTGGGGTCCTTGCTTTCCTTAAAAGGCAGGTAACATGTGGGTTCTGTCCCTCCTGCTGTTTCCTTTTGTCTCAGAAGATCCCATTTTCACACGCCCTCCTAAGCAGCTAAGCGACCTTCCTTGGAAATCAGTGGATCAGAAGAGCTTCACCACGGAACTCTCATTTCTAATTACAGTAATTACTCCCCCTTGTCTTCTCCTGAAGGGCGGTTGGATAAGGCGGTGAGCTGTTCCTTGTGCCATAATCTATCCAATACCAACTGGGATTGATGAATGACTTTTCCTAATGTCCTGCCCTGCATGTGTGTGTGTGCGTGTGCGTGTTCGTGCGTGCGTGTGTGTGTGTGTGTGTGTGTGTGTGTGTGTGTGTATGTATGTCTGTTTGGGGGGTCATAATGGCCAGGCAGGGGTGGGGATGGTGGAAACTAATTTTTCCAAATCCTTGTCCCTGGGATGCCTTGCACCTATCCGCTTTTCTTTGAGCTGGGTGCAGAGCTGACCATTTCTCTCTTCCCTTGGTGCCTCCTCTCTCCCCCATTCTATCCTCCACCCGGACTGCCTCTCCTGACCCCTTGATTCGGTGTTCCCTAGCCCACCCTGCTAATAGCCACTGATCACCAAAGGGCACTCTAAATTCTATTTAGCCTTTCAAAAAAAGAAGGGGCAAAGCAAGCAAGCAAGCAAGCAAGCAAAAACTTCAAAAGGTGCTGCCTGCAAGAGAAGCCAAAGCAAAATGCAGCTACACCATCAGCAGAAGCCAGATCGATATTTCAGCACCATCCCCTGGCTGGGTTTTTGAGGAACTTTTATTATGATTGTGGTTAAGCTGTTCTAAAGTGGAGCATCATTTATAAAACAAACAGATCCCTTCCAAATAGGTTATTTTCCTGGTTAATGACCGATCGTCTGCCCTGGGGTCTGTCTGTGTTTCGATTCCAGATGGGAACAGGCACTACCAGCCCAATTATCTTTATTAAATGTTTTCCCTCCCCCTTTCTGAAAAATGAAATGGCAGCCAGCTCAAACGTCCCCTCCGTCTCCTCTGTCCCCTCATGCTCACCCCAGTGCCATTTCCTGCATTTGCCTCATTATGGACAAGCCTGTCCTTTAAGACACAGAGACTAATGAGGCGGTTTTATGAGACTAATACATTTTAAATTTTAACACTGGAGCTAGCATCTTTAATTGTACAATTATACATTCATTTAGCACACACTCTCCAGCACTCTCTCTCTTTTTTCTTTAAAAGATAACAAACCACAGGTGACTAAAATCATGTGAAAATGCAGAATTTATGTAGTGCTGTAGGACACTAAATCATGCAAATATAGGAACTGTTTTTCTCCTGACAAATTTCTGAAGCTAAATTAGTTACTGTTTTAGAGAAGATGATTTTTAAAATACTGTATGAGTGGAAAGAACAGGAGAGGGTTAAATGATAGCTTTTGGCAAACATCTATCTTCACAGTGCTCAATTTGTTCAGATAGAGCACCCAAAAAGCCTTTTGAGAATTACGTTGATATTTTGTGGCCCAGCAGAGAAAAGAGAAGAGGAGAGAGAGAGAGAGAGAGAGAGAGAGAGAAAGAGAGAGAGAGAGAGGGAGAGAGAGAGAGAGAGAGAGAAGAGCTGGTATCCACTCTCCAACAAAAGGCCTCTGCATTCCCCACCTGACAGGACTTTATCGGGTAGTAATAAATAAGGCTGAATTATTGATGATGAGAACTGCTAATATTATTATGACCTCAATTAAGTGCTTTTTTCAGACACATTAGTAACAAAGGGTCTTCCCTCTCCTGCTTGCTGTTTTCTCCCCCCAGGCCCCACTTTACATTAAAATCTAATTGATCAAAACTAGTTGCCATTCGCTCGCTCGAGAGCGATCACCATAATGGGTCATCTATCAGCATGGCCTCCTGATCAGGCTGTTAACACCTTTTGTTGCTGGCCCCGGGTTCTGTAACAGCTGAGAGGATCAGAAAGGAAGGGCCTCCAGCCTGGTAGGATGCTGTGTGTGTGTGTGTGTGTGTGTGTGTGTGTGTGAGGTCTGGCTTGTGTTACCCTTTAATTACCCTCTTTAACACCTTTACAAAAACACATAGATATTTTTGTTTTTGAGGGAGTCCTGCCAGGTTTTGAGGAACAAGATGGTACCCTAGTTATCTGGAACAGAGTGTGTTACTATGATTCCCCCGGCTGCCTCTACTCCTTCCACTCATTGTCCTCTCTCCCTCTATCCAGGGAGTCTCTCTGTTTTGGAGTTGGGACATTGGTGGTGATTCTGAAGACGTGGGGAGAGGGGAGGAAAGCCATTACTCCAAGCACAGACTTCCTATGATTTCTTACCTTATAAACATTTGCCAAATGGTTGCATATTGTGACTATATGTGTGGTTTTTTTTTTTTTTTTTTGAGTCTCCCTCAGATCCTCAGATTTGTTGATGACCCCAAAGATGGTTAGAATTGTCTTGCTAGGAGCTTCTCAAAGGAAGAAAGTCTTCTATGTGACTCTCTTGGAACCTGGCTTTGGGTCAAAGCCTTCAAAATGAGTTTTGTTCCAAGTGTACAGTGTGATGTGGGTGAAAGTCTTCTCTCCCACACTCCTGCTTTTGTCTTTTCAGCCCATGAGGTCAAAAGAAAACTTTCATAGATTCTCTCTTCTCAAGTGACTGCTAGATGGGCTTTCTAAGTTATGGTACTGTATCTCCCACTGCAAGCTAAAAGCAATGAGGAAACAGGAAGTACTTTGTATTGGTTGTTTGGCTATTATTGAGAGGCAATAATTCCAAATATGACATGGCAGAAGATTTCTTTGAATGGTTTGGAGAGCTTGGAATTTTCTTCAAGGTTGTATATTTTACTTAAGGTGACTCTACCTCCCATCTACCAAATAGCTATTTTTTCCTGATTACAAATGAATACATTCAGAAATTAATGATAAGTTAACAGTTCTCTGATTCTTAACATACTGACTTATAGTAATCTTTCCTTTCTTTCCTCCTTTCTTCCCCTTTTCTTCACTTATCCCTTTCCCTTTCTCTCTTCTATTCAAGTAACAATAGGAAAATATCTTGTAAATTAAATTTTTTCAAAAGTAAGACCATGCATATTGTTTCCTTTGACTTTTCATATTTATTTGGCAACATATATTGGAAGCATTTTTCCATCTGAATAATATTATTCAACATCATCATTTTTAAATGATTGCATAATTTCCAATGGACTATCTCCTATAAGATATTTGCTAGTCCTTTCTTGTTGGGTATTCTGGTTGCTTTCACTTTTTTTCTATTATAAACAGGCCTGTAATAAATGTCCTTGTGTAAACATTATGCACTTACTTGATCCATCTTAAGATGGATTTGTAAAAGCAGAATTTCTAGGTTAAGAGGTTTGTATTAATTTTTTTATTTATGGTGCAGATTAAGGGATAAGATAGATCATTAATGCAACTCTTACGCTGTCATTAAGGGAAATTTCTGTCAAAGATTTGTCCAAGGTAAGCAGCTTTGGGAGAAAGGAGAGTTGAATGACTCAAGGGCCCATTCAGTGAATCTCCCTTTTTGTAAGCAGAGTCTGGCGGGACTAGGTGAGAGTTTGGTTCAGTTCCCTGCCCAGTAGAGGCAGTTTCCAGAACCACTGATTAAACATGCAGCCCCTTCAACAAACACATCGCCTTCAAGTCAGTACGGAGGCTGGGTCTGGCTGCTGTCATGAGAAGGTCCGGGCTGGAGGTGCATGTCAGAGCTTTGTCTTGACTCTTGGAGACCCCATGCCTGGCCCCCAGGAAGGAGTGTGTCTGCCCCCAGCTCCTTGGGAGGATAAAGAAGTACAGGAGGCTGCACAGTCAGGAGGTGCTCTGCCTCCAAGCATGAGGCAGCCATTTAGCAGTGCCTGGTGACTTCTCAACCTGTGTGTCTTAATTCAAGTTGTCATTCATAGACCAGTAGAAAACTAAAATCAATAAGTGGTGGAAATGGGCTTTAAAGGCAAACTGAAGACACAGAGGAGCAGGGAAAATAGCATCTGTTCTCTCAGAGAGATTTGTTTTTCCTAGACATTTTCAATGACTGAATCTCGAACCCATGTCTAAAAAAGGGAAGGGAGAGATGACAAGTGAATTTCTCTTTTAAAGATGATCTTAGGACCAGGCTGTTCTTTAACAGGGCCACAGAGAACCATGGGGACAATGGTAGTTGGGGTGGATTCCGTAAGGCCTCAGCAGATGTCTTTTGGAGTGTCTGTCTTACTACTGTGATATTTCTGCAAATCTAAGCACTACTCTGTGCTACAATATTCTTAACTGGAGAATGGAGCCAGTGATTTTTCAGATGGGTCTCTGGTGAGAAGCACAGCAGATGTGCTGTGAGGAGCCTTGGGGTGGAGTTCAGCAGGTAGGGTTCAGGCTCTGCAGCCCTGCCTTGACAGAGGAGCTCAGGGCTCTTGGGTCCTTCCAAAGATTTCATTTGGAGTAAGAATTTCATGGCAGAGACAAACGTTTGGAAACAAGTCTGTGAAGGAGAGGGTTTCCAAGTTTCCTTCTGTTTTTGAGGGGCTCTGAGCATCTGTTGCATGTCTACTAGTTACTGCTGAAAACTCAGTTTGGACTTGCTCCACCTTCCTCCCAGTCCAGCATGGAACCAGCAGGAGTGGAGAGGGTGCCAGGCCCAAGTGGGTACGGAGGTCCTAGCTATTCCTGGACATCCTGATGGGCCCCCTGGGGACAGACACCTCAATTGGGCCATTCTCAGAGTCTCAGAGTGAGAAGTGGAGCAAGAAGAGCCACAAGACAGTCCAGGAATAATTGCACAGCAAGAAATGATGACCACAAATATACAGCACCACTGACTGGGTGGCAGTAAAACTCCAGGACTTGATCCATACCAAAAAGCTTGTAAATAATCCCCTATGCCTCTTCCAAAGGACTTTCTGTGCATTGGCACCAATAGATAGGAGGAAGGAGGAAGGGGCATCATCAATAATCCTAATTCTAGCCATTGTCACACAGACTTCATCAGGCCCTTGATACTTTTCGCTATGTTTGCCATCCTTCTATGTAGAAATTCTGGAGTCTATGAGAAGCATGAATTCACTCAGGCCACAAGTAGGAAATCAGTAAGGGTTATTTTACAGGGGAAAAAAAAGCCTCACTGGCAAGAGAGCTGTCAGAAATAGACCTGAGAGACTACCTGTGTTTGTAACATGCAAAATGAGCCAACACTTTGTGGAAACTTTCTAGGACATTTAGCTCAGAAAACTTAAACAGTAGCAGGGAAATCTGGCTTTGACTTGGAGCTGAGTTTGTGAGGTTCGAGTTGAATTTCCCTGTAGGTGGGAACCAGGTCCTGGAGCTGGGAGCAGAGCACAGGTTTCCTGTGCCCTGCAGGACTGGTGTTGAATCTACCTTTGTGCCTAGCAGCTGCCATCCAGAGGTGGGGGCTGCTGTGTGTATGTGACTGTGAGAGGGGTGGGTCACAGGTTCGGAGTGCTGCACGCTGGCCTGGGGTAGTAATCTGGACTTAGGGTGCCCCACATGCAGTGGTGGCCTCATGTTGGCTTATTAGGTCCTGTCAGCAGAGGCAGCCCTCCTTAGCTTGTCATATGCACTGAACCATTTCCCCACGACACACACTGTTCCAAGCCCTGTCCATGTTGATCTGCCCAATAGTCCATTTTACAGATGAGGACATTGAGCCTCAAATAGATGAAATAGATAGTGCTGAGATGTGACTCTGAATCTGGAGTCTGGGTGTGGAACCAGGAGACTATTAGTCTTTGAAACCACAAATTTCTACATTTAAAAGGAGAAAGAAATCTATGGTTGATCCATGGGTTGATCTGGACGTTATCGATTCTTCCTTTTCATGGGGATAAGAAACACACAGTGTGAGCAAAGGGCTTCTCTATTCATAGGGGAGCTGTGAGCCCCAGCAGACCCCCCAATACCGCGATCAGCTGAGATAAGATGGGCTGCACTGCACCCCTCTTTTGCCAAGACGATAGCAAAAGCAAATGAGAGACAGGAGGGTGGAGATGTCAATTGCTCTCTGGAGAGCATGTCCTGTGCTCCTGGGGCTCACCCGAAACTCCCTTTCTGAGATGTCCTGTGTCCTAATGGGTGATGATGAAGAAGACTGAGGGTGACTTGAGCCTGTCTCCTTCTCCAGAGGCCAAAGGCCTTGCCATAATTTATACCTTTGGTCCCTCGCCCAGCTCCACTCTGCCCAAAACATTGATGGCCAAACTGTTTTTCAGGTAGCAATGACAAGAACAGCTAACAAATCAGGACAATGCAGAGCCCTCGCTGTGGAATGCCTTTTTTTTTTTTTTTGCCCAGAGTCCTATTTATTTTATGTGACAGTCTCTTCCTTCCCCCTACCATGACAGAATGTTCTGTGGCGTATGTTATGATCTTTAATTAAAGGGAACTTAATTTGGTTTTGAGGCATCCTTTGTTGGTTGGCGACACCCCAGGGTGTTTTAAAACCAGGTTTTGGAATTGCCGCTGAAGCCTGCAGTCTAAAGCAGGCTGCCTCCTCTGGACTGACACTGACTGCCCAGATATCGGGGTGTTTTCCCTGCCCCCATACCTCAGGGAGGAAGCTGGAACTTTCCCAGATCTTTTCATTTGCTGTGGGAGTTTTTGCCTATCTTCCAAGGAAGGCAGACCCTCCTGGCCCCATGAATGGACCTTGAGCCAAAATCATGTTTGAGAAGGGGACGGACCATTTAGATGACAAATGGGCTTCCAGACACTGTCAGAAAGTCCAGGCAGGGAGGACTATTAACGGTCACATGGAGGCAGCCACATCTGTGATGCCAGAGCTGGTCGGTGTGTCCCCACTGTTGTGTTTACTGCTCCTTAATGCGGTATTGTTTACTCACAATTAAACCCTTTACCATTAATTTAACTTTCAGATGGTAAAATTGGTCACACAGCCTTGAGTCCCAAGGCCCGGACAGATGTGTTCTATACACTTGTTTAAACACGGTGCTCATTAGGAGGTAATGCATGTATAGCAAGTTGATTACACCACAAAGCAGGATGCTTTATCATGGGGGCCTCTTTGGAGGCAACGGGAGGGGCTGTCAGCTGCTGCTGTCACTCTTCTCCCTCTCAGATCCTGAGTGACAGCCAGGCCCGCCACCTCCTCAGCTGCCTGCTGGAAGTTTACAGCCTCGTCAGAGCACCGCCCGCCCCCAGCTGCCTGGGAGGAGGTATTAATTGTTGTCAGCCTCCATTTCACACCCCAGATAACAAACGAGAGCCACCCGGCAGTGTTTAAGGAAGATAAACAAGTTGCCTGAGCCTCTGCAATTCAACATGTTCGCATATTTAACTGAGATGTTTCCTGGAAAGGAGCAGAGCTTCCCTGAGCACAGTGCAGGCCGTGGCTCTTCAAGGGCCACAGCAAGCATCTTGTGACCGAAAGGCTACCCGCCCCACGTGGCTCGGGAGTGAGCGGATGCCAGGATTGCAGCCTCTCTCGGTCCTGTGTGCTCTCCATCTCGACCCAAACAGATTGCAGCATTCAGTGCGATGTGGAAAGAATAGACTCTCGTTTCCTACCTCCAAGGAAAGAGACAGAATAATACACTGGCGATAAGAAGGAATTCTGGAACCAGATGATCTGTGTACAAATTGTAGACAGATCATTCGTTCTATTTTTCCTTTGTCTTTTCTTTCTTTTTTTTTTTTTTTATGTTGTGATCCTGAGGATAAAAACCAGAGACAGTGTACCACAGGGATATTCCCCACCTCTTCTCATCTTTGAGACAGCATCCAACTAAGTTGCCCATGCTGGCCTTGAACTCCAGATCTTATCTCAGTCTCCTTGAATAGATGTCATCACAGTCTTGTGCCAGCATGGTGCTTGTGCTGCTGAGCTATATTCCCAGTCCATGGATTTGCCTTTTTAAACCATATACTTTGGGCAAGTAGCCTCTTTGAGCTTCTGTTTCCTCCTGTATAAAATAGGTATAAAAATAACAATGTAACACATCTGTTGTCATGGGGGTTAAATGAGTCTCATGTTTGTGCCTGATGGATGGGAGATGTCAACAAAGTGCTAGCTATTACTAAATACATTAGCAGATTTTATCTTTACCTTTCAATTAACAAACTTGTTTAGAAGCAGATTGTTAGAGGAAAGAGGTACAGGTTACCCCTAAAATAAGTAATGGGACTCCCAGTTTTGACTGCAATATTCCTCTCCCCCAAGGAACCCATGAGGGAGTGTCGGGTGACCTGAGCCCAGAGATGCTGGTGAATGTCTACACCCAGGGAGGGCTCAGCAGGCTCAGGAATTCGCCAGAGACCAACCTTCTAGATATTATAAGATACCTCTGCCTCAACTCTGATAGGATTTAATCTATCAAATGACTTAATTTGCTTCCCAAGTTGTGCCTCTTCCTTTTCCCCTCCTTCTCCTCCTCCTCCTCCTCCTCCCTCTCCTGTCCATGGTTTTCCTCTTTTCTCTTCCCACATCTCCTAAGCAAAGCCCCAAACCCACCAGTAGTCTGACCTACCATTGCCTGCCCTGGGTGATCACCCCATTTGGTCCAGACCCTGAAGACCAAACTATGTAGAGAACCTGAGTAGCTGAGATGGAACTTACTTCCTGCCAGTTGCTCTGTCCTTGTTGGGCAAGTCCAAGCTCATTCTCTGTGTCATGGGACCTTCATGCATGCTGTTTCTTCTGCCCAGACCAGGGTCCCTCCCAGTGTCCCAGACCAGGGTCCCTCCCAGTGTCCCAGACCAGGGTCCCTCCCAGTGTCCCAGACCAGGTACCTCTTCTCACTTGTCAGTGTCTTCATTTTTGCCCTTTTCAGTATGTCTTCCTCCCAATGAAGATGAGGCTGTGTCTGTCCTTTTCATCTATGGAGGCTCGGGGCACTGCACCACAACATACGGCAATAGGTAATGGAATGCATTTCTTTGGCATATTTGAAACTGGTTATTTTGAGAAATGTTCAGGTTAGTTTTGAAAGCCTGTCTTTTTGTAAAGGTAATTTACACCACTGAAGTAAATCTACATTAGTGGAGTAAGCATACCCAGATGAAGACTCTTTCGAGAGTGATTCTCATACCTGAGAGATTTTGCATTTGCCCAGCTGGACAGACTTCATGCACTTTCTTGTTGTCAGCCCATCCCTCCCAGCCCTGGGGGCCCCAGGGGCCCCTTCTCCTTTTCAAAGATCAGGAACTCAGGAAGATCTAGGATAGCTTTCCCCCTACCCACAGTTTTGCCGTCAGCACTTTCAATTACCTGCCAAGGTCCAAAACTATTAAATGGAAAATTTCAAAAATCAACAATTCATAAATTTTAAGTAGTGTTCATTATAATGTATTATTAGCGTTGCTCTATTTTATTATTTATTGTTGTTTTTAATCCCTTACCATGCCTGATTTATAAATCAAACTTTATCATAGGAAAAGTCAGAGTTATGGGCTCAGACATCTACTGAGGTCTTAGAGTGAGTTGATAAGGGGAGACAAATGTATCTGACTCAATAATTCTACATTTCTTGGGGTCTCATATTTTATGGGACTCCTTTGCTTGTACATGTAATTAATATGGTTTTCCTTGTTTATCTACTGTCGGTTTATTTTATATACTCTGTTACCAACTTTCGGATGCTAGAGAGGTTCTTTCACTTATAACCACACAGCCCCAACACATTGCTTGTAGATGCTCAAAAGATGTTTCTGATTCTGTCATGACTCACTAATGGAATGAATCAGACTATTATCTCTAGGGATCTGGAGAGAGGCGAAGTCCTACTGATTGCTAAAGCCTCATTAGTCCTTCCTTTATGTGGCTCAGCAGCCATAGCACCGCTGCTCCTTTGGTTTTGTGGTGGAGGAGGAAGAGTTAGTGGACCTCCATCAGATATGGGCTCCAGTTCCCTCTGGCATCTGTGAATCATCACTTTCCTTCAACCATGCTGACACCACCAACTGCTCAAGAACCCGCAGTGATTTGTCCTTGGACAATGCAAAGGATGTGGCTCTGCCTTGTGGGCACATTTTAGGGAGGTGGGACCTTCATTTATTTGTCTCCACAGCTGCTTCCTTTGGGCTTTGTGGTTGTGTGTTCACGGCCTTCTCATCTGATTTCGTTACCCTTAATAGCCATCGCCCTGGCGGAGAAGAGAGGGTGCCGAATTGCGTGGCCCGTGTGCACGTGTGTGTAATGTGCCTAGCAAGTGATCCTAATGATGCATTCAGCACGCCGCTCTCCCAAGACCCAGCTTCCAGCTTATCCACAGCCATTTATTTTCCCACTCAGACCTTTGGGATCAAAATTCCTGACCCTTTTGAGAAAAGCAAAAAACACCTTTTGAAAAAAATAGAAGAGGGAGATGAAATTCCCCAAGCTTTCATTTCCCTTCATGGTTGAACTTCGATGACTCAAGTCATTTGCAGTCAATCTATTTAGCTGATTGTCCTGCTGGCTGCATGGACGTCAACACTTCTGGATCTGCCCCTCCAAGGGCAGCATGTGGCCCCAGCTGGTTGTGCTGTGGTGGCAGTGGGGGCTGGGGGTCGGGTGTTGTTTGGAAGCTATTCTGGGGGCTCTTCTTTCCAATTGGTGCCCTGTATTCTGGCAAGATGATATTTCTTGGGAAGAGCTTTTGTTTGCTGTTTGTTTGTGTTGGGTGGGATTAATGTGATTACATATTAATAACCCAGAGCACTATCTAGTAATTAGATGTTATCGTCCAGATGTTTAAAAGGAAACTTTAATATTTTAAGCTGCTTAGAGGTCTCTTGGCACTTTATTAAAATGGCTGGAATTGAAAATGTGACTCGGTAGTCACTCGGTAGTGACGCTTTCTCGGGATTCTCTTGCCGGCTAAGGCTTCTGAGCCCAGGGTACCCATGAAAGGACCCAAAGCATTTATTGTGGCTGCCCCTGTTTGGGAACAATTGAGGCAGCCACCCATTCAAAGGGTGGTAGAGGGATGGCCAGGGCACTTCTGGCCCCTGTCAATCGGCTGGGGCAGCTCATTGATTTCTTTGAACCACTTGAGTGAATCTCTCAGAAGTTCCCTCCTCAGAATCCCACACAATTGCCTGTTCTCTCTTTATTAGGCGCTTTGAGGGACAGCCTGGTCTACACCTGCCTTTGAAGGGGCCCCCACCACGGTTTTAATGACCTCCATCCGTCAAAAGAAAAGTTCAGAGTTCATTCTTTTGTCCAAGCCCCAGCAACTGAGGAGTCCAGGGTGCTGGCTGGTCAGAGCTCTTTAAGTCACCCGCCTGAAAACTTTCCCTGTGACCCTGCTCATGTCAAAACAGCGAGCCGGCCGCTCTGGCCATTGTCATTGGAATAAGGGCTAAGTGATGCTGCTTGGTCATTACGTGTGCCCTGCTTGGCAATCAGGGTACAATGGGAGGTCATTAAAGGCCATAAAACTGCCACAGCTCTGAAAAGGGGATTTTGAATGGAGCCAGGGGACTCTGGGAGCTGGGCCTTACTGGCCTTCAAGGAGAGGGGCCTAAGCTGATGCAGGAGGGGAAAAGTCAGCTCTGTGTGGATTAAGAAGTTTCTCTCCTGTGACACCAGAAAAAACTGATGTCCCCTTGTCACTTGCCTCATGCTGGTTGCTCCTTTTTTAAGTTCACTTGGAGCAACAGCCCAAATAGAGCTGCATGAAATGGAGCCTCCCTCTGTAAGGAGGTGACCGTCATCTGTCAGTGTGTAGATGACTACTTTGTTAAACAATTACCATCTACCTGTGTATACACACAGCTTTCTGTGTTGGGGAAGGAAGGTCTCACTGAGTTCTGGCCTCCTCCTCCTCCTCCTCCTCCTCCTCCTCCTCCTTCTTCTTCTTCTTCTTCTTCTTCTTCCTCTTCCTCTTCTTCTTCTTGTACCAGGGATCAAACTCACAACCTAGTGCTTGCCACACAGGTGCTTATGCTACTGAGCCAAATCCCCTGCCCTGAGTTCTAACTTTCTACCAGGCTTTGTTCTAGGAGCTCGGGTGTGTTAACTTAGTGGGATTTCATGCAAACTCTTGGGGACAGTTGACATGATCAAAGCTCTAACAGATGTTCTTGGAACGTGTTCCCATGGTGGCTTTGGAAAGGAACGCTGGAAAGAGGCAAGGAGCCCTTCTTGAGTAAAGATGATAGTAGTGCTAAAGGCTACATTTTACTTAGTAAATACTATGTTCCAGGCACAAGTGGTATCTCATTTAATCCAAAATTGAATTGTGGCCTCCATGTTCCAATCATTCCCATTTTATAATTTGGAAAATAAAGCACAAATAAGAGGGGTGTGGATGACAGTGTCCAGCCCCTGGGACACTAATCTCATTCCCTACATTGTCAGTGACACCCTATAGCACTGCAGGCTCCATTGCCTGGACTGTTGCCATTGAATCAGAAGTAGTATAGGGATCCTGGATTACTCCTCAAAGGATATAAATCTTAGGCTGCCTTGCTGTGCAGCCTTTGGCAAGTGACTCCATCTCTCTGAACCTCAGTCTTCTCAGCTGATATATGGTAAGGCTAAATGGGAATTGGACTCTTTCTGAGCTTCTCAAACAGATCTCCTCTGATTTGGAATATAGCTCCAGGATAAAGATGGGTCATCTTTTGAGATCATCAGTTTCATTCCAAGACAAGTCATTATAATACTATTTTCCATTTTCTTGGAAACAGATAAATTCTTTAGTAGAATCCAAAACCTTGATGAAGTTTTCAGATGAAAAACTAGCCTGTGTGGAAGTCTGAAGCTTGCTCTGCCTGCCTTGCGGCTCTGTGCACTAGATCTTCTGGTTTTGGCTGTTTCCTCTCCTCTGCCTTCATGGGAGCTTCGGAAGAAGAAGTAGAACCCATTAGCTCACTTGGTACAGGGAAAGTTTGAAATCTTCTTGGGGTCATCATTTTATTGGTACATGAGTCCTTTTGACCTGCACAATGGAGTCCTCGAATCCTGTTGCGGAGACCAGCTGACAGCACCAATGAGCAAAAGCAGTGTAAGTGGCCCATATGGGTGCCAGGGGAGGGAGGTCACCCATGCTGAGATGGCTGGGGATTCCCAAGGCTGTAGCTCCAAGTTCCATTTGATGCTAAGGGGCAGGGGTTGGGAGCAGGTCTGGGAGAGGGGCAGTGTAGATTCTGGTTCCACACAGGACTAACTCTGAGACCCTGAATTCCTCTCTAAACCTCTGTGTCCTCACCTGTAAGAAGGAATATTGACAGCATTCTTAGCCTAGAGGTGAGAAGATTCATTGAGGAAAAATCCATACCAGGCACTTAGAGCAGAGCTGATGCAGTCAACTCCCAGCAAATATCAGACAAAGTCACCGTGTCCTTCATTATTCTTTATCCCTGGGATGAAAACCACTTCTTGGCAGAATTGGGTGCACCACCTCTGCTGTGGTGCCTAAGATACAGGAAGAACAAAGGATGATAGAAAGAATAAAGGGAAGAGAGAGAAGTATGATGTGCATTTTTATGTTGTCTTTTCCTCATTCAAGGGAATGAGTTTTTCTCTTCCATTTGACATCTAAAGCCATTGGGATCCTGTCTCATTGTCTCTTTGTGGTGGGATCATTTAGATTCTCTGTCACCTACCGCTCAGACTCTATCTTTTCCTCTCTTAGTCTCTGGGAAACTCCCTCCTCCCTTGCTCCTGGTTGGGGAGTAAGAGTAATTTCCTTTGGGATATGATGGAAGTTATCAGTTCCTCTTCTTCGTAGGAGAGGATGGGGCTTCAAGAATGAGGAAGAATTTTGGAGTAAAGGTATTTCCTGACAGGTGAGAGCCTGGGGCCTCTACAGTATTCAAAATGCCCATTCCATCTGACAATGGCTTATCCCTAGGAATCTTCTAGAACATGAAGAAACCATCCTGAATTCCATTCTTCCATCTGATTTAGGGCAGACTTGCCTGTACAGATGGAGCTTCCTCATGATGCCCTCCTTCCCTCCGGGAATTTTCCAAGCACATTTGTCTCCTTTTTGGAGACAAGCAGGATTTCCTGTACTCCAGTCCAAGTTACAAATGCCCAGAACACGACATCATTTAAAATCTCATCAATCTTGCATCCTACTCCCTTGAATAAATGGGAGCAGGTTCTGGCATGGACATTTGTTGAAGTTTGCATTATCCCAACAGAGCCTTTGGGAAAAGGGCCTATTGACTTCCTACTCAGAGAATCTGAAAATGTACTGAGGTTGCCATTTTGCTTCTAGCCCTTTTGATGTGATGAGGATCTATAGATTGTGTCTTAGCCAGCCACTTCTGCTGTGTGACTGTGGGACTTTACTGAACCTAGTTGGTTCATCTGTAAGGTGATGGCCCTCTGAAGTTTCTACTAGCTCTAAGATGTTACTTCAAATATTACTTTCTTTAGCTATCCAACATATACTTACAACATATGTGTACACCTTATGTAGCACCTACTGTGTGCCAGGCATTATAGGCACTGAATTCAGCTGAGAATAAGAATAATGTTGTCTCAACTTCCATGGAGTGAAGAAAATCTGAGTGTCTGGAAGGGAAGTTGGGGGACAAGAAGAGAAAAAGTTATCCTAACAAGATGAGATTCAACCTCAAGTGCTAAGAGTATTCAAGGAGATCAGAGTGTCAACTTCTTAACTTGTGCAAGAAATTTCATCATGAGAGGTGAGAGAGAGAATTGGCTCAGGGAAAGGCTTGGAAGGGTGGTTTTAGGTACTAGGAACAGCATATGTGAAAGTTGGAAGGCCAAAGTTTGACCTTAAAGGGTCAGGTTTCATTCTGCAGGCTATGAAGATCTACTGAGGAGTTTCAGGCAGGCCAGTGCCATGATCAGAGTTCCAGGAAAACTGTGTCAGTTGGGCAGGTATGGTGAGAAGGCTTGGGGGAAGAGAGGATCTTCAGGAGGCTGCCAGAACTACTGTCCAGTGGGAGGTGTCATATCCAAGCCAAGGGAACATCTGTGATGGTGGAGAGAGGGGGCAGGTGCTAGATGACAGGTGGAGGTGGATCTCAGTGGCTGCATTTTGATCCTGCACCGTGCAGCTTTGGAAGTCAGTTGGAGGAAGTGATGAGTTCTTTTTTGAGGAAAGGGAGCTAAACAGGTAGAAATGAAGCCTTTGTATCTGTAAGTTCCACCAGATTCAACCTGCTGCTGATTGAAAATACTAAAAAAGTTGTGACTGTATTGAACCCTTACAGATTTTTCTCTTTTTATGTTATTCCCTGTACAACACAGTATCAGCTATTTACATAATGATGCATTATATTAGATGTTATGAGAAATCTAGAGATGATTTAAAGTATACCGATTATGTAAATAACTGATATGCAAATACTATACCATTTTATGTAAACGACTTTGACATCTGTGAATTTTTGTATCCACTAGGGGTCCTGGAACCACTGCCCTGTGGATACTAAGGAATGACTACATCTATCAGTGGTATGAGGTAGGGGAAGCAACACATCATAAAACACTGTAGACTGGGCATCTTGAGCAGCACAAATTATTCTCATGGTTCTGGAGGCCAGAATTCCAAGATCAAGGTCCAGTTTGGTTTCAGGTGAGGTTTCAGGTGAGACAGCTTACAGGTGGTGTTTCTGTGCTGTGTCTTTTGTCTGGGTGTAGAATAAGATCTCTGATGTCTCTTTGCCATGTTCTAAGTACACAGTCATATTGGAGTCCCATTAGGATTCACTTATTTATGGCATCCTTTTATGACTTATGACCTCATTTAACTTAATCACTCTACCAAAGGCCTTATCTTTGGATATAGTCACATTAGGGGTTAGGGTATCAATTTGGGAGAATACAATTTGGTCCAAAACAGCCTGCCTGCCTCTAGACTGCTGGGTATTAACCTTCTAGATAAGGGTCACAGAGTCATCGGCAGAGGCTGGGGGAAAAGTTAAGGTGTCAGGCAGTGGGACAAGGAACTCAGAACCCCAGACTATTTAGCAAGTGATATGGAAGTATTTTAGTTTCTAAGAACTGGTAACACTTCACTTGCGTGGGCCACAGGAATGGCAGCCTTCTGCGAGCTACCTGGAACAGCGTGGAACAGCGTCAGCACATTGCATTGGATCACTGAGCAGCAAGTCTCAGAAAAAAAGCATTAATTGGAGTTTGGTAGTGTTGAAATATGTCTTTAAAATGCAGATTAAATATTTGCTTTTAGAAGTACTGGCACTCGGCACATGCTCTGCAGTTGCTTTTTGAAAGAGTGACTCAATTAATTTTTTTCCCTTGGACTGAATATCCATCTTGATGAGTGGTAAGGGAGTAGCTACATCGCACATCAAAGTCCTCATTATTAACCAGAGGGAGGGACTTCTCTCCCTCAATCATAAGCCCAACCTTATCTGGAGGGACCTCTGTCCCCAGAGCTGTAAAACAAGCTTTTTTTCCTAAGCTAACGGTGCACAATAGTGTCAAATTATGTATAATGATTTCGTAATGTGAACTAATGCCACCAGGGACCTCACAGAAAGTACCACTTTCATTAAACTTATCCAGCAACAGTATCTGAATACAAATTTAGAGGAGGTGGCAATTCACAATGCACGTATTTGCCAGTGGCTTTTCTCTGCAAAGGCCCATCGGGCAGAAATCCACAGCATTGGGTCATCTTTGGTTTCTCCGTGCAGCCATGAGATGTGGTGAGAGTGAATTCCCCCTCCTTTCCCTGCTCCCCAGACCTCAAGCCTTGTGAGATTCTCTGCTAGCAGATGCAGGCTGCCTGCCCCTCTTTGTTTTAGACTTGCTCCCATCTCCCAGAGAGTTCTACCACTCCTCCAAAGGATCAGAGAGGGCACCTGGGCACAGCCTCAGAATTAATGAGACTCCAATTACACGCATTTGCTTCGAGGAATTGTACCCAGCACTGACCCCCACATACCAGAGTTTCCCACCTCTTTAGAAGAACTAGCTAATTATAAGGAAATCATGTCCAAGAAAGACAAATGGAAGAGAACTCAGAGAAACATAACAAAGAAATGCCAGCTCTCCAGTCTGGTCCTTGTCCCATAAACCCTCTAGAAGTCTGTGTCATCTTGCTGTGACCTGACAGAGCTAAACCCTACCTGTGTTCAGGCCACCAGCACCAAGAGACAAGAGAGAAGACAATACCCATCCAAACGAACCCATGCCATTTCCCCACTCTGCTAATCTTAATTGAATCAATCTCCCAGCCTCTCTTGACAGTGAAAGATTGCACAAATCAGGGAGGCCAGGCTGGACACGACTCCTAGAAGAAAAAAATCTTCCTTAATCATTAATTTGTCCGTTCCCTCCCATTTGGCCCCATTCTTCACTGTCTTGCTGGTCCCCTCACCCCAACCTTCCTCTCTTAGTAATCACTCCTAAGTGTTCTTCCCAATACACTTCCATGGCCAGAAACTAATTTGCTGAAAAGGATATGGCACAGTAGGAGTAGTCTCTCTCTCTCTCCTTTCTATGAAGTCTAGTTTGTTTCAAATAAGTCCATTGAAATCCTCAGCATTATTTGCTTAATATGTTGGTAAAGCTTTCCAGCAGACTTCCCAGAAACTGGAGCCATAGGTAACTGGGTAACAAATTGGCCTTAGACAAATCATTAGAAAGAACCCAGTGTAGGCTGAATTCTGACTTTGGTGAGTGGCTCTTGTGAGGAAAAAACTATAGTATCCTTGCCATGTCTCAAAAGGAAGAAGACCTGTTTATGCTCCCTGGAGTAAGACTTCAGAAACTGTGTCCTTTACAAATTATTCAGAGTTCTCATGCTATAGATTTCACTGTGACTTTTGCCTTTCTGAAAATAGGTCCAGTGGTTAGTGAGAAATATATGTGGAGTGTAGAGTGAGTTGTGGTTAAACTAGAGGTTGGGAGTTTGTCACCTACAAAGTCTCAGACTGGCTCTGGCTTGGACTATTGCAGTAATATGCTAGTGACAACCCTCCAGCTCCCACTGCTCCATCCTCCATGAACAGAGTGAGGTTTCAAAGCATAGGTCACACTGTATGGTTTCTTTGCTCAAACATTCTTAAGCTGCCCATCTCACGGAGAAATAAAACCCACATCCTCGCTGTGGTCTGCAAGGTTCTGCATGATCCGGTTCCCAGTCACCTCTCTGATCTCCTCTCATAATATTGTGTCTTGCTCATTCCATTAAAGACATCACTCTTGCTTCTTCCTTCAACCTTGTGCTGGCCGATTCTCTGCCTTCATTGTTCTTGCCTCTCTGGTCTGCGTGCCTTTTTTCCTCACTTGGGTGTCTAACTAATGGTCGCCTTGTTGCAGACATTTCCTAACCACTCTGTCTAATAAATCACCATCACCACTCTACTTAATTTTCCTCTTAGCACCAGTTGTCATCTGACCTATTATTTGTTTATTTGCTCTTTGCCTCTATCAGATTGTAAACTCCGTGTGAGGTTGCACCTGCCACATAGTAGATGCTTACTAAATATTTGTATACTGGATGACTGTTCTATGAGTGAGTAGATTCACTGAAAAGCTACTCATGGGTTGGGACTCTTGAAGGCATGTTATTGTAATTTCAGATTCATACCATTACCCTTGAAATGTTTTGTACTAATTTCCAATCTCTAAATACCATCAACAAAGATGGAGAAAGTCCAAAAAGGATTCTCTCTATTACTAATTGGCAGTGTTTGAAGCTAAGCAAGGTGTGGCAGACATCACACTGGCTCTCCAACCCAATGCCAGCCCTGCACAGCATTAAGCATCTTCCACCTGGACAGCATGTCTTTGTGGTTGAGTCCCAGTACTTAACCCTAGGTGGGTTGCCAGTCACCGGTGGATTTATTGTAGCCTCGTGGGTTGTTCCCAGCCTTTAGAGGCCAGCTCCCCCAAGTCTCCTCAGTGTGTAAATGCCAGGTGGTAAAACAAATAAAACCCACTGTTCCTCTCCCACGCCTGGCCATAAATCGGTCCCAGCCTCACTCATGGGGCCAGAGTGAAGTCTGATTTATGCACTTTGTGAGATTTATAGTGCAGTCATTTAACATAAGAAATAAGACCTCTCAAACATGAGTTCTTACACATAAATTCCAGAGCTAGAAAATGTTTGGAAACTTGTGTTTTCTTTAGATGACATTGAACATGCCTGCTTCGTCTTAGGGATCATGGAAGGTGGGAGCCTTCATTTTTGCAGGTCCACAGAGACATGTGGAAGCTTTTGAGTGTGATGAGCGTCATACTCTGAACCCAGTAGGCACAAAGTTGATTCATTGTTCAAAGTGGGGTCCGGGCTTTCAGTTTGGTCACCAGGATCCTCAGCCTTGCTTAGTGAAGTGGATGAGATTTTTAGGTGGAAATGGTTGACATCATCAGAAGTCACTGCATCGTCACTGGCTTGGCAAAGTTGGAGGGCAGGGTGGGAAGGGAGTGCTAGAAAGTTCCCTGTGGTAGATGCAAGGAAATGCAGCTCTGGATGAATTTTACCATCTTTAAACCTCAGCTTTTGTATCTATAAAACATGTGACTGGATTATGATGCTGTAGATCACCTTTCATATCATATTTTATGATTCTATGCTCTTGAAGAGAAGACATTCTCTCCAATTTTTCTTCGTATTTTCACAAGTTTTGGTACATATTGTTTGAATAGAATTGGATTTTTTTTCTCCCAGAAATTTGAACTGGCAGTGGAGCTAGGGGAAGTGTATCCTTTAAATCTGGAAATTTCCTCAATGGCGCATGACAATGAGAATGGTTCTCTATCTGACTTGCTTTGTATATGCCGTTTGAGAAATATCACAGCACCTCAGGCTCAGAAAGTTTTAAATTAAAAAGTGAGTCAGAGCGACTCCCTCTTTTTTTTCTTTTTTCTGAAAATGTAGTGGTTTTCTTTATAATATTTGGCGATCAAAATTTTAAAATTTACTCCTCCAGGGCTAATCATTATCATTTTCACAGCAGTGTGTGTGTGTGTGTGTGTGTGCCCGCCTGCACACACATGCATGTGCATGCGTGGTGGTGGTTTGGGTGTTTTCTACCACTCAAAGAACAATTACGCGTGCTTCTATGGAATATATGTATATGTGTGCGTGTATGTAATTTTTTTCCTGTTTAAGTGATAGTTAGGATCCTTCTAAGTGGTGAGAGAAAAGAAAAACCCCACAGTTATAATGTGTGATCATTTTGCCTTTCATTATAATGCAGAATTTCTTCATGCAAAATCAGGCTGAGATATAAGCTGAAACCCAGGGGCAAAATTCATTCATTATGTATGTACATTATTTCCCCCAAATATTGATAATACTTTTCATAATAATTATTTTACATATATTAGCTCTTGCTGCTGTATTAGTATTAAAGATACCTTTATTAATCTTGAATTTTTACTGAATAATAAATAGGATCTCAGAGGCTTGAGTTAAAAGCTGCTCTTAGCTGGAACGCTGTAAATCAGTTGTTTTATGAATAAAATTGGCTTCCACATATTTTCTTCAGGATTGCTGATTTCAATAACTTTTCCCTTTATTGAACATGTATTTTTTAAAAACTACAGACAAGTGCCCCTGCTGCCAACCTCCTCCTGGTTCTCTCTCTCCCTCTCTGTTGGAGGAAAATGCAAAACTGTAAACCTCTCTCTGAAAGGGCAAACATCCTGCATTACTTAGAGGCAACAGGCATTTTTGGTGCAGTGGTCATAGCAGCGGAAGCTTGTTTGCAGCTGATAGAGCAAAGGAACATGCTCTTGGAAGAGGTCACTGGTAAGACATAAGATATACTCTTTTGGGCTGGGGATTTAGCTCAGTGGCATAAGCGCCTGCCTTGCAAGCACGCGGTCATTAGTTAGATCCCCAGTACTGATTAAAAAAAACAAAAAAAGATATACTCTCTAGGATGAAAGCATTGCAATTTGAGTAGCATGATCAGGTGTGTGTGTGTGCGTGCGTGTGTGTGTGTGTGTTAGGAGTAGGTGGCTGGATATGGGGAAATTTAACTCAGGGCCTTTGTACTGAGCTACACACCCAGACCTTTTAATGTGACTTGAATTTTGACACAGGTTGTCACTAAGTTGCTAAGTTCTCAGGGCTGGACTCAAACTCGGCATCCTTCTGCTTCAGGCTTCTGGAGTGCTGGGATCATAGGACCATGCTCTGCTATGACCAGCTTCTGATCTCTTGGATATATCACGCAGCACTGATCCTTTCCCTTTTACTTTCTCAAACTGAGAACCCTCTCCCCAAGTCCTCATTCATTTGCATACTTATGACTGGAGATGGCAGCAGAAAGGCAAAAGTGACAATTATCTACCACATAGTTTTTATGTCTAATCTTCAAAATAGGTGGTTCTATCTTTATTTAAATAGATAAAGACAATAAGCCAAGTCAAGTATGCCTTATCCGAAGTGTTTGAGATCCGAAGTCTTTTGGAATTTTCTTTTTCTTTCAGATTTTGGAATATTTGCGTATACACACACATATGAAAGAGGTATATACATAAAATGAGACATATCTTGGGGCTGGAACCTCAATCTAAACACAAAACTAATTCATGTTTTATATATACTGTATGTACATAGCTAGAATTAATTTGGCAGAATATTTTTATTAATTTTGTGCATGAAACAAAGTTTTATGATGTGAGGCTTTCTACTTGTGGTATCATGTCAGTGCTCAAAAAGGCTTGCATTTTGGAGCATTTTAGATTTTTGGATTAGGGATACTCAGACTGAAATAGTAAATAATATTTACTGAGAGCTGTGTGCTAGACTTTGAAGACATCAACACATTTAACACTCACCCTGCCAAGTTGAACACTATTGTTCTACTCATTTTGCATATGGTGGACATAAGCCTTAGAGAGGTTAGGGCTACATTGAGTCACGTTTAATCTCAGGTTGGTCTAACTCCAAAGCTCATGCAGTGATGCCTCTGAGATGGGTGAGAATGTGATATTGATGAAAGGAGGAAGCCCTTCAACAATCTGCTCTTGCAGACCCCTGAGTGTTCCAGTGAGGAGCCCTGTGCTGCCTCAGGTAGGGAAAATGTCCACAGGAAGAGGATATGGCTGTGGGAAGGACAAGCTTGGATGTGGCACACAACGCCATCTAGAGCAGTTCAGTAATTAGCTCTTCTTATTGTGCCAACAAAAAAGAAATCTTGTATCTTTTTGAACTTTCATCTTCTATCATGTGTAGAGGCCAGGGACTAATCCACATGTGCCCAGTCCAATCGATTCATGTGGGGCCTGTCTGAGGCAACATCAGCATGGATTAGAGATACATTCTGGATTGGTCAGCTTTTTATTACCATGGCAAAACATCTGAAATAGGGTATATATGAAGAAAAGAGGTTTGCTCAGCTCACAGTTTTGAAAGTCCAAAGTCCAAATGGCAAATCTCAAGGCGTGGTGGTGAATTCTTCCTGTTTACCGCATAGCTATGGTGGAGTGGATTCAGGAGCAGCATTACATCCTGAACCAGGGAGCAAGGACCAAGGGTCTGACCAGAGATACCCAAGTACATCCTCAGTGACCTAAGGTCCTTCAATTGAGCCCCACCACTTCCCACTACCACCATCCTGAGGACAAAGCCTCTTATTACAAAGGACCCATAGGCCTGAGAGAGGAGGTTGGCACAGAGCATACTGGGCCACACCTGGGCTAGATTGTGTAACTGTTGGAAAGCCTGTCTTGCAAAGAATTCCAAGTAAAAGTTAATCATATTCTGAAAAGAAAAAAGGTTCAGCAAAAGTGTGGCTTTTACTAAGCCATAGAGGGTAGAAGAGAAGAGAGTAGAATGCAAGTTCCTCAAATGTTTTTGAGTTGTTCCTAGTTGCTCATTGTTCTGAGAGAGAGAGAGAGAGAGAGAGAGAGAGAGAGAGAGAGAGAAACAAGGCTGGTGCTATTTTTCTTACAGCACTGATGCCTGATTATGACGGCCTTGCTCATTGTGTCTTGGTTCTTACTGTGGGGATGTAAATCTCAAGACAGAAGAAACTTGGTCTGATTCCTTTAGGAGGGAATTCCAACACTGGAACTACATTTGGCATTGAGTAAATGTTGAACAAATGAATAATTGAATGGTTCTAGTGATTTCCCCAGGACCAATGCTCTCCTTTGAGAACACCCCACTATTCATCTCAGGCTCATCACTCCCATACTCCATTTTTTAGATTTGACCACTATCTGAGGTTCTGGATTTTATTTCTCAACTAATCCAGTATTTCTAGCTTTGCCACTTAATTATGACCCACATGTCTTCCTTGGGAGTAGTCCAGGGCACAAAGACATATTCCTGAAGTAATTTATATTCCTAAATATAGCCTCTACAGCTCCCACAGCTAGGGGCAGCCTGGCTTAGTCAGGTTTTAGATATGCATATTATTATGTAAATGTATTTGAATTGAATATAATTTCCTTGAAAATATTTTCCAGTGGAAAATAGACCTTGCAGGGGAAACCTAGCCAGGCATTATCTGAAGAAAACTACATTGTCTGCACCAAATTTTGTGTCTGCACCAAACAGATGCAAATAGACACAGGCTATTTCAAAATCAATAATGGTAATAACAATAGCTAGAATTCATTGAATATTTGCTAACTGTCAAACACCAAGCTAAGCCCATTAAAAATATTTGCTCTTTTAAGCTTCTCTACAACCTTAAGAGTCCTTACAATGATCACTTCCAGATTGTAGCTGAGTAAACTGAGGCACAGAGATGGTTTGGCATATGTCCCAAGATTACCCACTTGAGGCAGTGCTGCCTCCTAATAGAGTTCAGATAACCCTCGAGTCCCTGTCTAACCTCTCTACAATCCTGGCTCCAGGTATTAGCACTTGAGTCATCTTCAAAGACAGCTCAGGAAGTGTTTAAGAAGAGGTAGAGGAATAAGAAAACACTACACAATATCTAATGCTCCTCATACCTCTGTCCCATTGCTTCTCTCAAGGGTTACTTGAAGAGGCCAGAAAGTTCTGGTTAACACATTGTGTGAAATAAATCAAAATGTATCCCAACTTCAACACAACACGCAGTCTTAGACCCACTTAGCTTGCTAAATGGGAATTCTATTTGTATCAACAGAGCCTGTTGTTCTCCCTGTTGAACCTCTGGAAGACAGATTCCAAGGCAGACTGCTTCTTTCTCTAAAGAGGCATCAGAAATCCCTTGCACACATGCATCCCATAGACTTTTTTTCCACATGACTAATCCAGTCTCCTGTGACCTCTCTTTAGCATGGCAGGGATGCAGGAACAGAGCCTGCAGCTTCCACCGACCCCAAACATTTAGTTACATTAATCACAGAGCATTTTTGGACTTTGAGCATCCAGAATGAAAGACACTTTCTCAGGGAGACATTGATCAAACAGACTACAGGTATCTGTACATCGAGGGACATTAATCATTTCCGCATTATCTCACCCACCAGTGGAATATGTAAATGTGATTTCTGTCAGTGATAAGGGGAAGTGAAATTATTCTTAGAGATTGGTCCATCTGGTGCTGCTGATATAATCTTACCTAAGACAATAAGTTGTAAAGATAAATTTTTTAGCATTACTAATCCAGTGTTGCCAATACCCATGGAGAACAGATAAATTTAAAGCCAAACTAAAGATGTACAATTAATGGGAGAGAGGAAAACAAGTTCCAATTTTATTTTAGTTCTTATAATATTATTTGGCAACCTAGCAAGAAAGATGCTTTTTACATAATGAAGGAGGACATTTTTGGAAGAGTTTTGGTAGGCTTTTGGAGAGAGTCTTCTAGAAGAGTTCACATCTGGCCAGAGGTTTAACTCTTAACACAAACAAGACAAAAGCCTGAAAACCCAGCATTAAATATACATGATTTCTGCAGATTCAAAGTCCAGGACTTTTACCTTCATAAACCTTCTAGTTTTACCTTCTAAGACCTTCTGTGACAGCAGTGCCCCTAAATAGTTGACAAATATGCCCAGTATAGGAAGGAACAGAAAGAAAAATACAAGAGTTTTGCAGCAGAACGAGAAACAAGGTTCCGATCCCAGCCATGAAGCTTAGTCATTTGCAACTTCAGGCAAATCTCCCCATATCTCTGGCTCATTTCTTGCATCTATGAAACAAACTGAGTTTCCTCACATGCTCTCTTCTCCAGGATAGGATGACAGGCATGACCCTTATCTGCCATCATTGAGAAAATTAACAAGTGCTGCAGAGATCTGAGGTGCTGACCTTTAGGGGAATCCTCTGCATGTGTGTCCCCAGAAACTTAAGGATGTTTAGTGTTGGCGATCTTGTCAGATACCTTGTGACAAAAGAAACTTCTGGAAGAAGGACATGTATTTTTGAATGCAGCCTATTTTTAACAGCATTTATATTACTCAGGAATCACTGAAAGCAGAGGCACAACTTGGATTCCCATTGTTTTTTTCAAATATGAATGCTAGGTATATTTTGGCAAAATTTCTGAAATTCAATGTTTCCTTGGAAAATTATTGAAAAATAAATGTTAAGACTGAGTGCTAGGGTATTCCTTACACTCCAGCTGGCTTCCCTTCCTTTTAAATCAAATAACTGAAAAGTTTTAAATTGTTATTTTTCAGTTCCAGGTAGGAAAGAGAGACGAAGGACTTTCAGTGGGCTGGGGAAGTGCCATTCTTGCAATTAATGATGGAATAGCATGAGACGGTTGCTAAGGGAAGACAGGAGGTTTCCCTTCAGAGACCTTTAAGAGAAGGACTAAGTGATGATTCCCTTTGAAAGAAGGAACAAGGTCATTTTCTTCTCTGATGTCAGCTTCCTAAAGGTCACAGATGTTTTCTTCTTCTGAATCCTTAGCTTTCTTCAAATAATCCATTAGAACCTGACATCCATGAATTAGACTAAATGTTCATTGGACTTCATAGGGTAATGAGTTCCCCAATTTTGTTATCCCCTTGTGAAGATTAAATGGTGCCTCTTAAGCTCCGTGGACTGTCTTCTTGGTTATACTCCTTTCAACCTCCCTCTTTCCAGAATTAGTAGTCTTTATTTTTAAAGCTTGTTCTCATATAAAACTGTTTTATTAATTACTAATTACCTTTTCTGAGTTTGTTATATTTACCATGCTGTTTAGCAGCAGTTTTTTTATTGGATGGGAACTCTATAACATATAATGAGAAGATGATGGCTTTTGGGGCCACTTACTACACCTGGTTCTCTAAGCTTGTGCTGACAAAGTACTCCCTTGAGCCTCTAATAGACTTTACCTGAGGAAAGGATCTTATGTACGAAATTCTAGGTTAAAGAGCTAAATGGTGCTCAGTGGAACATTGGTCTTTTCAGTGCTTTCAGTGTGCCAGTGGGCTTTGTGGCTAGTGATGATGTCTGTGCTAAGCATCTAAATTTATTGGCACACAGAATCCTCTTTGCTGAGTACACCTTCCTCTGTGACAAGTGCCCCCACAGCACATTTTGGGGAAAGGCTAAATTAAAAGGTCACATGCCTGTGATAGTATGAGGGGCAGTAAATTACATTAGCCCTGGATATTACTTATGAGTTTAACAATTCATGATAACTTGTGACATTTATTCAAACTATTAGCACTGAAAACAGTCTTTGCATAACAGAAATATCTTAGATTCTACATATGAGGTGAAGCATTAGTATATTTTTTCTGAAAGTTGAATAGTATATTATTTCTGAATGCTTACAGAAAATGTAAGTTAAAAAAATAACACATAGTAACTAGCAATGCTTTTTCTAGGAACTTTTCCCAAGTAAATGATTATTACAGTTCACCAAGACATGATTTTTTTTTTTTTTTGGACCAGGGATTGAACTCACAAACTTGCACTTGCTAGGCAGGTGCTTAGGCCACTGAGCTAAATCCTTGGCCAAGGCATGGTTCTTAGGAGACTTATTCTAATGTGTTATGGGACTGATATTCAAAATATTTAATGACTGCCTACTAACCAGAGCACATGCCTCTGAGAGACACAGATGTGATTGGACCCACACACAACAATTAAACCTCAGTACTGATTTTATATGCTGAAGAGTAAATTTAAAAAAAAAAACATGTTTCCACAATAGGAGAATAAGTACGTAAGTTGTGATATATCCATATAAAGAAGTATTTCATATCTATTAAAACTAATATTATCAAAGACTATTCAACACTGTAACTCTTCTTGAAATATTATGTTGGAAAGCCAAGTTAAAACTATATATAATGATTCCATGATTTATGTATAGTATTGGAATTTAAACAGAGGGCTTTGTACTGAGCCAAATCCCCAGTCCTTTTTTACTTTTTTAATTTTGAAATTATAAGTTTCCAAATTTCCCAGGCTAGAGTTGAACTTGTTATTATCCTGCCTCAGCCTCCCAGAGTGCTAGGATTATAGGGGTGTGCTGTATTGTCCAGCTGTGATTTTATTTTGAAAAGAATATATATTATGATAATATAATATATAATGCAATATATATATATATATATGGAAAAAAGACTGGGAAGATACACAATTAACATTGATGGTAGAATTCTAGGCCACTAAGTTGTTTTTTTAAAAATTTTTTTACTGTGAGTTTTGGGTTCCAAACCAAATCTAGGTATCTGCTTTTATAAAGTTTTATTAGAACCCAGAAGACCTATTCATTTATGTGTTGCCTATGAGCACTTTTGTACTACCAAAGCAAATTGAGTAGGTGTAACAGAGACCAAAAGGTGAGTAAAACTTAAAATATTTGCTAGCTAGTTCTTTGCAGAAAAAATACTACAGATTGCTGGTCTACAGATAGTATATATAATAGAGAGTTTTTACTTGTATAATAGAAAAGCTTAACACTAACACAGAAAATAATGAGCTGTGGGATTTAACTATCAAAATTTTAAAAATAAAAATCTAAAGAGAGAATCTTACAACATTTAGTAATTATTTCAAATATCCATTCCTGTAGAAAAAGTTTCAAGGGAAAAAGTGACAGAAATCTAACAGCTTATGAGATGCCATCTAAGATGTAAATTGCAACATAGAATGTATAAATAAAAGTGCTGGAATTTTTAGGCAAAAATAAGTTTTAATGAAGATACCTCTCTGCTCTCTACTCATACTTCCTTCCTTTTGTCCTCAATGACTTCCAAAAAAAAAAAAAAAAGAAACATTTGCAATAGACTACCTCAGATTTCATATTTTGAGCCCTATGCTTTGACTTGATTGTATTTGGAGGCAGGGTCTTTGGGAGGTGATTATGTGATGAAAACAAAGTCCTTATGAATGGAATCAGTGACTTTTTGTTGGAAATATAACAGTAAAAGCCCTGGGTTTAAATTCCAATACTAAAAAATATTCCAATACTATAAATAAATCATGGAATCATTATATGTAGTTTTAACTTGGCTTTCCAACATAAGGGAATGAATGGAATCAGTGACCTCAATCCTTCTGCTATGTGAGGACACAACACAAAGACAGCCATCTATGGATCAGAAAGAAGACTCTTAGTAGATAACAGATATCCTGCTTCCTGGATATCAAACTTCCTTGCCTCCAGGAGTGTGAGAAATAAATATCTGCTGTTTTAAGAAAACAGAGTACAGTATTTTGCAATAGCAGCCTGAAAAGAGGGCAGCATCACATTCGGACTGTTAATGCTTGATCTTCTCTCTCGCTCCTTGAATTTCAGCTGCTTTTCTTGGGAGCACCTCTCATTCCCCGCAAATCCTACACTTTAAGAGATTCTCCTCTATTAGAAGGTTAATAGTTACTGACCTATGGGAATCTCCAAAACAAAATATGATCTCTGACCAATAATCATAACAAGAGCCTTCCTATTCATTTTTTTGGAACTTCTCTATTAAATACAGACAGCTGAAAATATGATTGCAGCAATCAAAAAAACTTAATAGAAGAATTGGATGATAAAAACTGAGGATGTCTTTCAGAAGATCAAATAACAAAAAGTGATGCTACTGGGAGGAAAAAGAGGTTTTTTTTTTCTGTTTACTTTAAAGAGGTTAAATCCATGTGCCATTTATCTCTCAGAAATCCCAGAAACAATGAATTTATCAATGAAAAAATATTTTTTAAAAACTACCCCAAATCTCTCAATTAAATGACTGACTTTTTTGTGAAATGAATGAAAAACATTGATAGTGCACTTAGGAAGGCAGAATTTCAGAATGGCATAGATAAAGAGAAGACTCTAAAAGCTATCAGAGAGAACAGCATGTCAGGCCTGAAGATTGGGGCTCAGAATAACAGGGAACTTCTCAAGAGAGCAGTGGGAGTTAGACTGTAATGGTACATCTTGAAAAAAGTATGGGAAATCCTAGAATTCTGTATGCAGTAAATTCTTTATCTAATTTTTTAAAAAGAATCGAAGATTTCCTAAGAAATTAACTCACTGAAAGCTACTAAAATTTTTATTTTAGCAAAATGAGGGTTGCATTAGTCAACTTGGGTTTCCATAACACAACATCATAGGCTGGATAGTTTGAACTACACGTTTATCTCCACTCTTCTCTGGAAGATGGAAATCCTAGATCAAGTTCTGGTGAGCTTGGTTCCTGGTCGGAACTCTCCTCTTGAACTGGAGATGGTTGCCTTCTCATTGTGTCCTCATGTAATAGGGAAAGAAAGTATTCATGTCACATTCTCTTTTTGTGTCAGGGTATAACTTTGTCACGTTAGGGTCCCTCGTGACCTAATTGATCTTTTTCATCTCTTTACACCTTTGTCTCTTAAACAGTCTCACAGAAGCTAGGGCTTCAACATTTGAATTCCAAGGATACACAGATTTTCACTCCATGACAAGAATGTAAACCAAAACAGAGGAACTCTAGGAATCCAAGAAACCCGAGGGGGAGGCAAAGGGAAGCCCAGGGACACAGCATTGCAGCTTGACTGGAAAGAACCCAGCTAGCTAGATCCCAAGAGCAGAGAATCTAGGAGTGAGGATTTTATGAAAAAAAAATGTTTTTGAGGATTAAAATTTGCATTGAGCATCTGTTGGGTTGAGGAAGGCAGAGTGTAGGGAGGAAGGAATACTTAGCATTGAGTATAGAAGACTAAACAAATGGGAAATGTGATTTATTTATTCCAGGAGGGAAAAAAACAAGGTTTACAAACAAGGAAACTAAATCATAGCACAAGACTATAGAGCAATTAAATCATAGTACAAGGACTGAGTTTTAATTGTAGTTGAGTAGCTTCTTAGAGCTTCGATTGTTTCTTTTGTAAAGTAGACATGATAATAAGATAATAATCACTCAGAGGGGAACTCTTACAGTTAAATGAGATAATGACTAAAAATCTTTTAATACACATTTTGGCCCATAGTGCTTGCTAAATGTACCTTATAATTATTAGGGCTGTTACTGGGGAAGAATATGCTGGAACTAGTGACTGTTCATTTGGGCTGTTCAATGTTGAGTAGTCTAGAAAAGACAGGAAAAGTAAGGCAGGAAAGAGATGAATAATTTAACATTTATGGAACCAGATCCCTACGTAGTTTCCCACACATTCTCATAGCACCACTGGCATCCCCATTTTACAGATAAGGAAACAACCTTGGGGAAGAAAAATCACTTGCATAGCCAGGAACTGGCTAAAGGAGGTGTGCAAGCCAGATTTCCTGACTCTAAGGCTGGGGAACCAGGCTTGGAGAGGTAGGATGCCAGAAGACTTCATCTCTGCCCTTTCTCTCTCTGGTTCTCCTCCATTCAGCCCTTGGGGCCAAGATGGGGAGGTCTCAGGCCAAGCCTAGGGCAGGAAGTTAGATCATCAGCCATCTTTCAAGGGGATAATTAGCTGACTATGAAAACAGCTCCTTTAACCACGGCAAGTCACCCTGCCAGGGGAGAGGGGAAGTCCATGTTTTTATTACAAACGGAATCATAGAGGGGTTTAAGGCTTAGGAGTGTTTGGTTTGGTTTTGTTTTTTAAAAACTTGAGGTAGAACTTGGCATCTACAGCCCTAACCCAGAAGAAAGGAAGTTCATTTTCTGGGTCATATTCCAAGACTTTGGCTTTTTTGACTCTTGACTTATTTTCATGGAAGACAAACAATTTGCTGCTTTTGTTCCATCTTGAGCACTTCTCTGCTTTGTCCAGGCTTTCTGCTGCTTTTCAAGCAAATGATGGATGTGTAGGCAGAATGAGAGAGAGAGAGAGAGAGAGAGAGAGAGAGAGAGAGAGAGGGAGGGAGAGAGACTTGCAAGGTAGCTCTAGTGTTTAGGGATCCAATGGTAACACAGTAGAGCCCAAAGTAGGGATGTTTCACAGGTCACTGACTCTGTGAGTCTAAGTTTTACACCCTATAGTCAGGGAGTGGGGACCTGTAGCTTGTCCAGATGACCATTCTACCTGAGGTGATACTGTGGTTTAGGCATAGACATCTTGGTTTTGAACCCGAGCCCCAGCCCTAACATAGGGAATGAGCAAATGACCTGAGTTCTTGGTTCTTCATCCATGCAATGGGAATGATACCATTAGAATTGCTGTGAAGATTGGATGAAAAAAAGTGCTTATAATAATGACTGTCATATGATAAGTGGCCAAGAAACACTGGTAAATGCATTTTATTACAACTAACGCCCTCAACATGCTCTGTCTGGTTTCTGAAGGGGAGTAATGTGTCATAAATTGTGTTTAAGCTCATATTATGGAAAGATTTGAATGTTAAGTTTACAAATTTGGCTTTCAGGAACCAACATTTGAGATAAAGGGGTTTAAAAGGCCATTTTATTCAACCCATTCAAGTGTCAGAAGAAAACCAGGGGTTTAGGCAGGGACAGTAGCTTGATCAAGGCCCACTGGCCCACTGTGGCTGGATAATAACCAAGAGTGCACCTTAAAGGGACCACAGGGGGAAGGTTTCCTTTCAAGAAATCTTCCAGATTACAGTCTCCTTGCTAGTATCTGCAGTCCTTCCTGAAGGAATGGGATTAAACACTTCTTACATTCATGTGCAAACGCATTATGCCCATATAGCACTATTTCCATTTCGATAGGACTTAGTGTGTCAGAAGATTTCCAGTGCACTATCTAGCTGAGAGCAGGGTCCTGATGGCTAGGTCAGGAGGCAGATAAATTGTGATCCAGGGAGGAGGTGGAGCCTAGAGCTCTTCTAAATCTGCTCCAACATTACTGAGGATAGGGAAACTGAGAAACCAGAGGATCCCACCACCCCTCTTTCCTAGCAACATGAGATGTGTATCTCTTAGTTCCAACCAAGTCTTTTATAGTTTGGAATCTACTCAGTTTTAGGCAGAAATTTCTCATCCTTCCTGACTACTCAGAACCATAAAATGTTCCAAAAATTTGGTCATTGGTGGCTTAAACCTCAGAGATCCATTTGCAAATGAGTCCAATGCACTGGGTTAAACCATTTCCCCAACCCACGGCATCTCTGGGTTATATTATTTATGCATTCATTTGTTCGGGTCTGATTCCAACCAGGAAGGACTTTGGGCAATTTATAAGGACACATGTTAAATAAAACAAGCTGGTCTCTTTACCCTTCCCTACCTCCACATGAAGGAGACAAGGAAGGGGGAAAAATGAGGCTGGTAGAGAAAGTTCAATTAGGATGGAGGTTGAAAAGTGCAGTCTATTAATTCATGCAATTCCCCTGACAATGAGTTATCTCTCATTTGATCCCAGGGGTGATTTCTGCCTTCTGGAGGAATTGAAGGAATAGGCTTCCTTGACCCAATCCTTTAAACACCGTTGTTACTGTTGCCTCTCTTGAAGAAGCAGTTGAGATAAAGGAGCATAACTGACTCCTCAGTTAACTCCACTATGAGCATGGAAGCCTCTTGTGAGAGAAGGATGCCTTCTTATGGGCTCCGCCTTCAGATAAATGGTTGGTTTATGTGCTGCATGTTTATAGGATACCTGGAGAATGAGTGTGTGTGTGTGTGTGTGTGTGTGTGTGTGTACACAGGCATTACCAAAACCGTCATCCCAGGCCTTCCACTCATGGAGCCTAAGGTTCACCCTGTGTATTTGCATGTTATCTAATGAAAATTAAATGCTGAGCTTCTCTCTGGGACTTGACCTACCTGGATGAGGTAAAGAACTTTGGAGAGGAAGTGGATGGCTGGGAGTCTAGGCAGGATCATACATATTTTTATGGAGAGAAATTAACACAGGAACTGCCTACAGTTAGAGGAAGAACTAAGGCTTCAAGCAGGGCACAGTGAGTAACTCAGAGATTAGCAGCAGCTGGCTGCAGGCTAGAGGGCAAAGTGGGGAGGTTGTGTCTCTATAGCCCAGGGATCAGGGACTCTCAGTGGAACCCATGGCCAGACAGAGAATCTGAGAAAGGCTGAGCCACAGAAAGATGGGTTTCTCCCGGGAACCATTTGAGAAGAATGGGAGAAAAGTCTTGGCTTTGCTCTCATGTTCCCAACAGGGCCCTTACTAGCCAGGTCCACTTGGAAGCCAGCTTCCATGGGAATCCAAGAGCCACAGAAAGCTAGCAGAGCCAGCCTTCTCCACCCACCCAGGATGGGGTGCAACAGCAGGAATAGCAATAGACGTGCTTACAAAGCAGGTTACTGACCATGGAAATTACCCCTTGACAAGACTTTCTGTGAGAATCCAGAACATAAACTTACCCTGACACTCAAGGGCATTACAAAATTCAATGGCTGGTTCTTCTGGAATAATAATGATGTTGACAATAATAACTACTACCACCACTTCCTCCTCTATTGAATACATACTTTCCCTCTCTAGGAATATGGATGTCCACACACTCATGAAGTCTCTGGAATTGGAGCATTTTATAGGTGAGGATTCCAAGGCTGAGAACAGGCCACAGTCATAGTGAACAAGAGGCAAGACCATGTCAGAATGCAGTGTTTTAGACTCCAAATTCAGTAATCTCAACCACTGAAAATTGAGACTTCCAGGACACTGGGCTCTTGGGCTAAGTCAGCCCCCGAGCCTGGAGACTCTGGGAGGAAAAAGCAGCTTTTTGTGGCTCAGGGGTCAGAGCCTCCTTGAACAACCTTCCCATATGTCAAGTAACATCTGAGCTTTCGTGGTTGGCGAGAGGCCTGAGGGATAGGCCAACAGGCTGTTGGCAAGACCACAACCCTGTTGCCCAGAGTATCTTGAGCCAGAAATTCAAAGGGCAGTGTGTGCTTGTTTCAAGATGTGTAATGGGTGTTCTCAGTGCCTAAACATCCTCCCTCTGCCCTCAGGATCAGAACAGGATTGGGACAGGTGGCCTCTGCCTACAGGGTCCTCTGGCTGGTACCCCAGAGTTGTCCAGTGCCTACAGGTTACCTGTCACTTGTAGGCTGAAAGTAGTCACTCTCTCAACCTCTGGAACTCTGAGTGACACCACATTGCCAAGTGCAGCACTTGGGAGGGAGCAGAATACACTCAATCACACAGATCAGTTACTTTTTTACGTACATGGCCCCTGATTCGGTGTCAAATAATTCTAAGATACAATCTAACTCTTCTTAAAAATGTCATGTTGTACAAAAGAAGAGAAGTCAAACCAAGGTGGGAATCTGGGAACTTGGGGGGACTGGAAGTTGTCACCATTTTGGGATGAGACATTCATGCTTTGTAATGGTTGGATTCTGCATATTACAGGGTCCACAGCCCGAGACTCTAGCTTTATCACTCCCTAATCTCAGTTTAATTGCTGTGGTCAATTTACTCTGCACTTAATAACCCACCGCTTGGTGTATTGTTTAGTGTGGTTGACACACAGTTTGCTCTAAATGTCAGCACTGGCTAAGCCTGGGGACTTGGCAGACTCCCTGGGAGAGATGGCAGAGGAATAGCATCATCTGCTCAGTGTCTGGGATGTTGGTATGTTGGCTGCAACTTTTCTTGGCTTGAAGGCTCAGCCCCTGCCCAGCACTGAGCTCTAAGATAGGAATTGCCATATCCTGCCTGAATCAGAGGCCCATTCAGCCCTGGTGTGCTGAATTCTTGCTGTCTCCTACCCAGGGATTCACAGAAAAGGGATGTCAGTGAGGCAGTTGTCCTCAACTTAGAAAGTGTAGGGAGTTCAGGCACCAACTGTGGTCTTGCAGCCCCAGGGCTAAGTGTGGGCAGGTCTTGGTTATGTGCTTGTGATAAAGATCATAGGAATAGCCACTGGGTAAATATCACACTCTGGTTGAGAGATTGCAAAGAATATTAGGGATGGCAGCTGTGTCACAGTGCTTCTGCCCACCACTTATGTGAGACTTGGCCAGCAAACTGGATTCATTTCTGCTGCCCATTCAGCCTCCACCCTTTTGCTAAAGATGTGCTAAACAATCCAGGCAGATGCCTTCAAGGTGGCCTCCCAGCTCACCTTTCTTTGGGAACTGTCTTCTGTGACCAAGCTAAAGGCACCCAGAGATGGTGTTGACACTGGGTGTCCCTGTCTGGTAATACCTTAACATTGGGTAGGCAACTTCTGTCTCCTGGAGAGCAGGGATTTCAAATGGAAGAGATGGCACAGAAGAGTCTGTCAGTGCCCCCAAACAGTAACTCATATATGTGGGAGCCACAGTCTGCACATGGAGCCAGCTGCAGAGGAGGCTGCTTGCACAGTGGAGGCAGAAGGACACCGGGCAGGGGGTACAGAAAGGGCCACTCTAGAGGCTCTCCAGTTCCTCATTCTTAAAGAGAAAGCCTTTCTTTGCCTTTAACTTCTCTGAGACGCTGAAGCCTTGTAATATATTCCTCCCTTTTAAATTAAGTAATTTTTTGTTGGATTTCTCACTTTTGTCCAAAACTCTGCCTCAAGCAGTGAGGTGGTGCTCACACGCAGCAGGCCAGAGCAAAGGCCAATCCTGCTCTCAAGTTGTGTGTGATGTATGGGTTGTAGGGAAATATAAACTTCTCGGGTTGGAGTGTATTAAGGGTCACACTGGCTTTTAGGTGAGTGAAGTTCCTTTCTAGGACTGCACATCTGCTGAGTTCCACACCTTGCTTGGTTGCCCTTTCCACCCCTGACATTTGGAAAACAGCTGGGATCTGGTGTCCGTGTCCCTAACCACAGCCTGGGGCAGGGTTGGGGAGGTTGCTTCGGTATCTGGTCTGTTTCATCCAGATCCACAAGATGGAAATGTCCAGGCTACTTTGGAGACTCAGGCTTTGCCTGGAGAACCTGAGAGTTCATTTGGGTGTATTTTCCCCATGGACATTTTCTCCTTTGGGTCAGCCCTGGAGATCTAGGTCTATGGTTCTTGTAAGGGTCCATGAAATTGTCTTAATGTTAATTTCTTTTCAAAGAATAATAATAATAAATGCAATAATAAATATATAACAGTGTGACTAATCTGGAGTCTGTTTTTAAATCAGCAAAGTTGTAAAATATATTTTGATTTTGGTTTTTGATGGGAGGCTAAAATGAGGATGTCAGCTTCTTGGGAACTCCATGTGGAGCCCACCACTGAAGGAAGCAAATATGTCTTGGATTGTTGAGGAGAGCCCATGGGGAGGAAAGACAGTAGCCTCACAGTACTGGCTCACACGACCCATTGCCTGCTCTGTGTTACTGCGTACTGCTGAAGCAGTGTAGTTTGGGGCTGACCTGTTGACTGGGAGTCATTACTTTGGGCTGAGCTCAGGGTTTAGCCAACCAGACTTGAGCCTAATGTGGAGGGTAGACTCGCCCTTGAGTCTACCTCAACCTGGGGAACAATCAGCCCAAGGCCTGAACACCAGCCCGTATAGATCAGCAAGGACTTAAACTTTTCTCTGACCTCTTGCCCTTCCTCCTTGAAGACTGCAGAATGTCATGAGAGCCACCCACTGCCAAGTTCATCTCAGACATTCTCTCGAGTCACTACAGCAGCTCTATAAGGAGAGTGCTCTCATTAGTGCCATTTTCTAGACAGAGACTAAAGTTCCAGTTCCAGTCAAGTTCACAAGGTAGTAAGTGGCAAGGCCAGGTAACATTTGAGTTCATGTCTGGTGGGTACCAGTGCTTATGTGTCCTTCTTTCTTTTGCCCCCAGAGGAGTAGCCTGGTCCAAGATGGCATACGAATGTGGCATTCTGACCATATATCAGATGATTTTTGAGTGACTTACAAAATAAACTCTTAGTAATGCCACATGTGGGGATATAAGTAAAGACACATAGTTTACATATCAATCCCATGGTTTCCTGAGTATTCTTGCTAGATTAAGTCATGCAAATTTCTCCAAGTGAGTTGATTTAAAGAAAAATATTAATAAATAATGGTACGGCTTACATATAGGTAAAGCAAAGCAAACAAACCAAAAACCCAACTATGAAGTACTGCATTGAGAGAGAGTGGGAGAAGGGGGAGAGAGAGAGAGAGAGAGAGAGAGAGAGAGAGAGAGAGAGAGAGAGAAATTGATGTTCGATCTTTGGGTTTGAGTTATTTTATGGGCTATGTGGCTTAGGTAAGAGTCTTCAGCTCAAAGACTCAGTCTTCTCATCCCTAGAATGGGAAGGGTTGCTGTAAACACTCCAAGGTGATTGCGTAGAGTAGACATTTTGCAAAGCTCTGGGTGGAGACTTATCAGAAATAGGGCATGGAGTCCCTACACAAGGTTCTGGTTACTAACCCTTTGGCAGGGAGTGGGAAGGGCATTTTGGATGGGAAAGACATGAAGGGTTTGGGCTCAGGACTTAGCGTTCTCTGTGCTTAATTTGGCTTGAGACCCACCCAGACTTCTGGCCTCTCAAGTAACCTGATACAAATCCATTTAATTGAACATGACTCTTAATTGCCAAAAATTACCTGTAACCTTAGCTTCTTTCACAGCTGTGCCTACTCCTGGGGCTGGTGCCAGTTCTCTGGGGAGCACTGTTTCCTGGGGGAGTCCAGCCCTGGCTGGGGGTGGGGGCAGACTGTCAGCAGACTGAGGGCTCAGTTCAGGGCCTTGGTGAGGTGGCAAGGGGCCAGGGTAGAAACCCACACCGTGATGCCAAGTCCTCTCACCTTGCTCTGCCCAGGATGGTTCTATTTCTTGTCCTACAAAGTCCAGGTTCTTCCCTCAAGAAGGCTTCTCTGACTTAAAATGTTGGAGAAATCCTGGAAGGCAGGACCCCTGCCTCCTGTCCTTATTATAACTCTGACTATAGAGCTTTGAAGATCAACCAATGGAGCTACAGTGTTACCTTGGGTCTACAGTAAGCGCAGGGGACAGGAGAGTGCAATGAGTCCCGAGGAAGTGGTGACCATCATAGGTCATGTGTTTCTGCCTCAAATGACCATATCTTTATTGAATAATATGAGAAAACAAAAATGGCTAGAAAAAAACAACTCACTCACTGGTTATCAGGAAAATGCAACAAATAGAAGCTACATGTTATTTATTCAGCCATGAGATTGCAAATAATTTTAAGGTTTAATATTAACATTGTGTAATGTTAGAAAGTAGACTCTGGGCTGGGGATTTGGCTCAGCAGCATAAGCTCTTGCCTTGCAAGTGTGGGGTTGTGAGTTTGATCCCCGGTATCGATAAAAAAAAAAAAAAAAAGAAAGTGGACGTTTCCCTTGTGCAATGCTGGGAATGGAACCCAGGGTTTGTACGTGCCAGGCAAGCACCCTACTACTGAGCTACTTCTCCAGTGCCTGCATTTTTTGAAATTATTCCTTGGGAGAATAATTTAGTTGTGAAAAATTACTAAAATTTAAAATGCCCCTTGATCTAGCAATTCTGCATCTCATTATCTGTACTAGAAGGTTCTTGTTTATGATTGAAAGACACTTTGCACAAAGATGTTCATGGCTGTGCTGTTTAGTAGGCAGCTAGAAACAACCCAGGGAGAAGCAGTTAATGCACAGGGCTGTGGTAGGTGTGACTTCCTCTGGATGTACTTCATATCCTCAAACTCCTCTGCTAAGCACAGATTCTTAGTGATGACCATGGGGTAGAACTCAATGTACAGGCACCAAAAACTCTCTAAGACTTGCTGCTGGCAAAAAAAAGCCATGTGTGGGGAGATTCAGTATGAAATAAAGTATATAAAAGCAACTTAACTTAAACAAACAAAATTGTAGAACAAACGTAAAACAATATAATGTGTGTTTTTTTTAAATTAGGTACACCGAAAATCTATTTTTGATGCATTTCTACAGATGCATGAATAGCTATAGAAAGGATCAGGAAGGGAACCTTGCAAAATAACAGTAGCAGTCACTTTTGGCAAAGGGTGTGGGATTGGGGGAGGTGGTTACAGGAGATCTCAGACTTCATATCAATTGTTTGAAAGTAATGTCTAAGATTGACTGTTGTATGTACTATTTGTAAGATGAAAAGTAAACTTACTGATGGGATTGGATGACAGATATCTGTTGGTGTGTTGCATTGTGTTAATTTGTGTGTCTGTCCTAATTCTCCATAATAAAAACTTAAGAGCTGAAACATAAATTCCCCTTCTAAGAGGTGTATTTGATGGTCCAGCTCTGCTGTTCAGATGGACTTGGTTGACTTTTGTCCCTCTGCATTATGGGTAATGCTACTGATGACTATTTCCTAATGAATGAATGAATAAACAAATGGGTAGAGAGGCCAACCCACTGGAAGGGAGCAGACCCTTATTCTTTAGTGACCCATTTCTGATGCTTCTAGAGCCCCCTGGGGTGCTGTGGTCTCTGTGGATACAGTAAGGGATGTGGCCTATACTCTTTGTCAGGAGTGGAGAAGTGGATATTATGGCAGCTGGTATTACTAGCAGAGAAACGTATAGGTCAGTTTTCCCCTTTCTGGGACAAAATATCTGACAGCTTCAATTTAAAGGAGAAGACTATCATTTGGCTCACAGTTTCAGTCATTTTAGTCCATGGTTAGCTGGTTTCCATGTAGAAAACATGGTAGAAGGGCACAGTAAAACAAAGCCACTCACTTCATGGCAGTCAGGAAGCAGAGCTCAGGGGAAAAGTGCCAGGGAAAGGTGACCAAAGGAGGTGATTTACCTCCTTCCAGCTGGACCCTACCTCCTACCATCACATTTAGCTCTAAGTGTAGCACTTCCATGATCTAACCACCTCCCCAGGAGTTTCTTAATCCAACTGACAATTAAAGTTAACCAGCACAAAGAAGAAATTTTGGAACCTCTGCTGTCATCCCCGTGGGACATAGATTCCCTTGAAAAAGCCTCAGCTGTCCCTTCCCAGGGCTCTAGGCCAAACCTAGGCATACAGAAGAGGCTCCATGGTTGGCTTCTAGAGGACTGAACAGGCTGAGAAAAGGACTTGGCAGGAAGAGTTCCTGCACAGAGCCTGTGTGCCTGAGAACTATCCTCCTTTGGGATGATGTTACACCTTCTCTACTCTCTGTCTGGCTTCAGGACTCGCAATGATCTTGCCCAAGAAGGTGTTACTTGGTTTCAGACTCTTGTCCTAGTACTATATTAATTTATAGGATTTAGCATAATAATAAATATGTATTTGCCATTCTGACTGGATGTGGTCAGGGAGAACCACCTTTCTCAACATTCAGGGTCTGAAGATGGAAATGAGAGAAAGGAGGAGGATGGGTACAGCTGTCTGTGTGTGAGGCGGTTGGTGGTGGTAGTAGGGGAATAAGCTTGGAGGAAAGAATAGCGGAAACAAATGGAGAAAGGGAATACAGGTCTGTGAAGGCAGCTTTGGGTGCACCTCAAAGCACAAGAGGTAATTGTAATGCAATGGATGCGACAGCCAAACAAAGGTTCTTGCCTGCTGGGTATTCACTCTCAGAGTCCCTGAAGTTTGGCTGAGAAGGGTCCCTCTCCAAACCCCACATTGGAACGTTTTGCCTTTGGCCTCTTTGTGATTGTTGCACGTAGCAAATATCTTAACACATGTGAATAAAACACCCTAAATCATATGCACCCTGAAATCTCCAGTCTTGTACAAGATGCAGAATTCCATGAAGGTGAAAGAGATGATGTTGGAGGACTTGCTTGGGAATTTTCTCAAAGCTGGTGAACAAAGAAGCCCTGTTGGCCAAGGTGGAGTGGTTGGCAAACAAAGAAGAGAAAAGTGCACAGAGATAATGATGCCACGAGGAGACTGGTGGAATAGGATGGTTGTGAACATTTCTTGAGAGAATGAATGAAATTCTCTGATATGCTTAGAAATGGCCTTTCAAACTAATCTTGCTCATATAGTCAAATATGGAGTCAATATAGTTGGATTGGTTTGTTGTACAATTCTATAGGAGATATAAATTAAGAACTTATATCAGGGTGTCAGTTTTCACAGTCATAATGATGTTGTTAAATAGCAAATAAATATATTTTGAAACACATTTTTTTCAAGATAAAAGTAAAAACCAACCCTTATGAACCTTTAATGTAAGCTTTTGTTCAAGCTTTTTTTTTTTTGTTAAACTTAATTTTGAATAACTTGGCTCTGTTTATGTGTCTAAGTAGACTCACTTCAGTGATTTTTGTTGTGTCCCAGGCCTAACCTTGCCCCAGCTGGAGAAAGCGTCAACAAATTTTTGAGTAATAGGTCTTGAACAAGCCTGGAAACATGAGTTGTCAGTGAATAGGATGAGAAAGGTGTGTCCGGTTAGGGTGTAGCAGGGCAAACGCAGAGAGGAATGGACTAAGAAGGTGCATTTGAGGTGCTGAACAAGACTGAGCACAAGTGACAAATGACAGAGGAAAATGTGGAAATAGAACAGACACAGATCACTGAAGCTATTGCAAACTAGTATGAGAGTTTCAGATTTCATCCTATAGGTCACAAACGGAGTTTCGGCAGAAAATGACAAGGTTTGGTTCAGCTTTCAGAATCATCCTTCCAGGGAGTATGGAGGAGCTGAGGACCGTAGTTTGGAGGTCCCCAGGGCAATGAGCAACACCTGCAGAGTGCAAGCCTAACCCCGCTGTGATTCTGGGAGGGGCTGAGAGGCCAAGACACCTGCCCAAGGTGACACAGCTGACAGCTGGCAGAACTTTTTTCACTCAAGCAGAGTCTCAACTGGTGCGCCATGTGGACCTCTCTCCTGCCTTCTTGGCACACCTCTAACTGAAAGGGGCCGATTTCTCTATTTAGAGATAATCATTTGGAAAGATAGCTTTAAGTTGTAATTGTGATGAAAAGACAATTTGTTTTCTATTACCCATTTAAACAAAAATCTATTATTATGAAAATATCTGTCCATAAGGTATATGTGTGAGAGTGTGTGTGTGTGCAAAGCCAAGTGAGGGTGTGGCAGTGGCCAGATAAGAAAAGGGCACCCTAGGGACTTGTTTAGGAGGCTTTGGAGACAGGACAGCATGGTGACTGGCTGGCAGGAGGTGGAGGCCTCCTGGGATGCACCTGAGACATGCTTCACACACTTGCGGATGGGCAGTGAGGACTACACAAGAGCCTATCGTGTGCATTAAAGTTGATGTACAACTATGTAAACAGCTTGGAGAGGTGGGTTCCACAGAAGAGAGGAGAAAGGTGCCTGGCAGAGGACTGTCACTGGCTTCCTGGATGTGCTAGAAAGGGCTTTGGCTCAGGAGACCAGATCCTGGAGAAGGCAACAGGCAGTAACCATCGGGGGAAGTGGAAATTCCCAGCAAGTGCTGGAGAGAAAGGCCGGGAAGCTGGCCCTGGCACGTGTGCGATCCCAGCACAGGCTGTAACTGGAGGTCATCAGAAATGTGACAGGAGGCTGCTTATACGGCCTTGCCCAACAGGTGGGTGGGGCGCTTACGGTTTGCAGGGCTCTGGGGGTGGGGGTGGGGGCAGGGTAACAGAAGCCGAGAAGTCCGTGCCCCCAGCTCCCTGGGGCTCCTCTCCTGGGCCTGGCCGCTTCCCATTTCCCTCCTAGCCCAACCCAGCTCCAGGCTGAGCAAGCTCTCCAACCCCTCCTGATGCCTTTGTTTTGGTGGAGGTGGCGGAAAATTTGAAAGGCCTGCGTACTGGCGTTTCTTTTCAGCACACCGATAAGGCAGAGGAAACATCTGGGGCTGGAGACAAAATGTGTGAAAGATGGGGGTGGGGTGGAGACAGAAGTTTTCTGTCTTAAAAACCGTTTTATCTCCTGGCTAGACACCTCTTTTATTAAAATGAAATTTATAGGTTGAAATGTGAACATGAACACAGAGGAGACAGAAGGTTTAAATCTGAGAGGACGAGAGGAGGGAATTCAAAGTAAATAAAAAAGGAAATCCTGAAAACGCACACTTCCAGAACTAAATACAGACCCATTCGTTTCGGTTTACTACCCTTTCCTCCACCGTCCGGCTCAAAGGGCTCTGCCACCTGGGATGCACGCCTTAGATTTATTATCAGTTTCCAGGGACCCGACGAACAGCCGAGCAGCCTCACTGCTGCCTTGCCATCAATCAGGCTCTGAAGCCTTCAGATGAGAACTTGGCAGGAGAGGCCTGCATCTCCAAGAGAGTGCGCTCTCAAGGCCCTGAGCTTGGCCATTTGCCCTTCTGCATAATCCCAAAGAGAGAAGAGGTCTGGGAGAGGATATGATTTGGGGTTTTCTGGAATTCGACCAGAAGTCAGGGACAGCTGCACAGCCTCTTTCCTTGCCACCCCCATATCCCTATTTGCTGCCATTCAAGCGCTTTATTTGGGGGGTAAAATCCAAAGGATCGGTGAGCTACTGACATGGACATGAGGCGATCGATGGTGGGCAGGCGTTGCCAGCTTCAAGGGCTGGGGAGTATCTACTGCTTCTAAATATAGCTGTGGCACACTCTGCGATGTGGTAGAAGTTTCCTTAACCCCCTGGGTAAATTTACACAATTGGAGCAGCCAGTGAAAGCATACAGCCAGTGACAAATTGGGCACATGCACTCTGATTAACTTGTTAAGCTCGATGAATGGTATCGGAAATGTGCCCCGTTTGAGTTTATGAAATTGCTTCTCATCAAGATAGATGGCTGCTGGGCTGGTCAGTCTAGGGTGGGCAGCTGGCACATGCTCTGACCAGAGTGAGATGCAGGCCCAGAAGGAAAGGGGAGACCACCATCTCCTTTAAACACAATGAGGAATTCCTTTCCCAGTGGTCAAGAAGGGATGGTAGTGTTGACTCACTTCAATTTGTCAATGTCCATCAACAGAGAAGCTATGCAATGGGCTGATTTTAGTGACCCAGTGTTTCTTGGCTCTCGCTTTTTATGAGCAAGAAGATGGGAAGAAAAGTAGCAAGGTATCCAGAGTTTCATTTGAAAACCGTCAAGATCACACCTTCGTCTTGTCCATCTTGGCTACTGAGAGATACTGAGGGCCTCTCAGTGTTGGTTCCTACCCAGTGTTAAAAAACAGAAACAAACACTGACCAATTGCTTGCTCCATGCTGGAACATGAAATGCTTTTAAGTCAATTATCTTATTAAATCATCCCAGTGGCCCTATGACAAAAGTGCTAGGATTATTCTCATTTTCCAGATCAGGACAGAGAACGGATCATAGAAAAGCGCCAGGGAGTAGCAAAGGGCAGTTCCAGGATTTGAACCCAGGAGAGCCTGGTCCCAGAGCCTGCAATATTACCCTAACACCATTCTGCCTGACTGGGGAACAGGGACTTCCAGCCTTTCAAAAAGACCCCTGAGTCCCCTGGGCCCTGACACATCCTTTTGTCAGACCAAAGATGTGAAATTCCATCCCATCCAGCTTGGTTATTATTTTATAGTACCATATTATTTGAAAGTTGGTATGAACAAATATTGTCCCACCAAACCAGAGAATTAGATTAGCTGATTCACATACCCCTGGACCATTCTGAGGATTAAAGGAAGTTGGTATTTCAGGCATGTCAGCCCCACCAATAATAGTAACAGCTAGTCTTGTGCCACCTGTGGCTCCATATTGTGTGTCTAGCTCTATTTTAAGTACTTTGCCTGTACCAGAGTATTTAATTGTATCATCAACCCTCTGAGATGGTACTTTTTAAGAAAATCCATGTTCTAGACGAGGAACCTAAGACACACTGGAGGGGAAATAAATACTGAGGGTCACAGGTTCCACAGGGACCCACACAGCCGCAGTCCGGAGTCCACGTGCCTTCCATTAATGATGTGGGCACAGTCATGGAAGCCCTGTGACTTCCTCCTTCTCCTGCCTGCTAGCAAGAACTGCCCTGTGCACCAGGTCCTTTGCTTTTTACTTTGAGAGATGGTCCTTAGGCCTGGATCGGGCTGTGCTTTTGCAAGACAGATTCTCTTTCTTGTCTCCTCAAGGAACCGGAGCCTCAGTCCTGCACAGGCCTGCTGGAGGAAACTGACTCTTTGGCTCCTGGCCTTTTTGGGAGCATGGCTGGAGGAGCTGTTCTTGTCAGGGAGCATGTGGAGCTAGAAGACCCTGGAAGCCAGGGCAGCCTGGAGCCTTATGACCACAGGACACATGGCATTATGCTTCCCTGCTGGGTGAGTCCTGGCTGCAGAGATTCAGGGGTTCCCAGGATGCACTGGGATTGGGTCCTTGGTCACAGCTATGAATTGGCCCCTGAGGGTAGTACAGAATGGTAAAGGTCAGATAATTTCCTTGCAGAATCACAGGTCCTGGCCTGCCCAAGCTGGGGTGGATTCCTGGCTATAGAGGACTGATTTGAAGATAGGGTTCAATTTTCTTTAGAAATAGGGAGACTTCTTAAACAAAGGTAACTTATCTCTTTTTAGAGTAGAAAAAGACTGTGCTTTAGGAAGGCATCACTTGCCAACAGCAATTTAGGACTTTAGCAAGTCATTTAGTCATTCAACAGGTATGCAGCCAGAGCTATGCTATACACAGGAGACATATGGATAAATACAAGAGATACAGGCCTTTGAGACTGAGTAATCTAGGCTAAGAGGGACTGGTAGTTACAGTACCACAAGAATAAATGCATAATTTTGTTCGTCTGCAGTGAAAGCAATAGAGGAAAGGAATCCAGGCTTTGGGAGCCTATAAAGGAGATATACTTGGTTGGTAGTCAAGTATGACTTTACTGGGGCTGAGACACACAACATGAGAAGAACTCACCAGGAAATGAAAATACAGAAAAAGTACAATCCATGTAAAGTGAACAGCAGGTGCAAAGGCCCAGGGGCAGAAGGGAGCATGGCAAGACTTTAAGACAGGCTGGACTGTTTCCAACTTGGGGCTCATAGGGAATAAAACTCCAAACATGCAGTCCTGCATGGCACTTAGAAGGAAGCTTAAGTGCAAAAATAGCCAAAGACCTAAATAATTTTGGGAGACCTCAGCTTTTCAGTATGAACACTGGCAAATTGGGAACAGTTAGTGTGAGGTTAGTGTAGGAGTCCCCAGCTTTGTATTCAGTAATCTTTTGGTTGGGTTTTATGTCCTGCAGTAGCAAAAGTTTATCCTAGTGACCCAAGGCTGGCCAGAAAGGACACAATCTATAGGACATTACTAGTTAGATAACATAGAAGAAGAGTATTCTACCTTGAAAATATATCCCAAACAGAACAATTAAAATAAAAGACCCAAGTGCTAAAGGAATACATCGCATGGCCTCTACAGTGTTCCATAATGACACAGTCCCTGAGCATGACAAGTCTGACTATTCTACAAACACCTTGGTTCATTGCAGAAACTTGCAACTGGAAACAAGAAGTGATGTCTTCTGGAACCTGTGGCTGTGGCCTTGAAACTAAATAATAGATAGAAAGTCAAGAATTTCAAAGCACTTGAGAAAAAAAGCCTAGATGATTTTAAACAGAAGTTGGCAGAAACAATGGACTTTCTGGTTGAGATGCACACATAGAGGACAGAGTGAGGTCAAGGTGGAGAGATTACAGGGATGCAGCTGCAAGCCAAGGGATGCTGGTGGCCAACAGGGCTGGAAAGGCCAGCAAGGGATTCTCCCTTAGAGAATCTGAAGCAGAGTGGCTTTGCCAATATCCTAATCTCAGCCAAGTGACACTAGTTTTGACTTCTGATTTCCCCAAGTTGGGTGAGAATAAATTAGTGTTATTGTAAGCAACCAAGTTTGTGGCAGTTTCCAGTAGCCTTGGGGAATTAATTCTTTTGGGGTGGCATTTATTCTGTATTCCATGAATACTCATGATTCCACATGACTGGGGCTATGCTATTCTTCAAGGTGCACACTAAGAGACATAGTCTCAGAGTGGCCTCCCGGATCTCTCTAGCCAGAGCAATTAACCTTAATTGTAGTACTTAGTTAAACTCATATTTTATCCTCAGTTTATGTCCTTCTGTCTGCCTTCCTCAGGTGGTTGGGGACTGTGACATTCTGTTCTCACTACACACTCCCAGCCAGAGACAGAGTGCATGTACCATGAATGTTCCGTGAATGAATGAATGAATGACTTTCACAGTGTCTTGGTGATCAGTTGAGTTTCTTTGGTGTGAATAAGTCTAGGCCTTCACATTGCTTTGATCAACAGGTATTGATGGCACTTCAATTTTTATTTTGAATCTTTAGTCTGCCCCAGACAGAGAGGCTATTTAATATTCAGTCATTCATTCACTCATTCAATAAATATTTATTTTTTCAGGGCTTATTATGTGTGAGGCAGTCTGCTGATGATTCCTAATTGGGCTATTTTTTCCACTGTTGAATTTCAATTGAGAAAGAAAAAAAGCAATTGCAGCATTTTTCAAGGCAAAACAAGTCATATAACAACCACAGACCACAAACAACAAAACAATCTTTCATGAGGCTAATTAGTCCTAAGCCTTAGAAAAAAAATAATAATTGTCAATTCTGGAGCAGTCTTTGAAGGCTTTTTGAATGGAATAGCAATCAGGAAACTTCAGCCTACATGAAGCTGGCTTACCAAGAAAAACAAGGCACTCCAGAGTTGCGTACTTTTTGTGACTCTGATTTAGCTGAGATTTCCTCTGATAAAGAAATTTTAAGGACGTTGATGGGTGAGGGAAGCACATTTATCACACACACAGATTCTTTCAACACACTTCAGGACACATAGCCATCATAATCAGAAGTGTTGCTTTCTGTTTAAAACCCAGAAGGGTAGCTGACATCTTTTATCAAAAAGACAGACAATTCTTATCCCCTGACAATTCCAGATTATGGATCCCAGGAGGCTCCTCTTACACTGGTATTTTATCACTGGAATCAGAGAGACTGCTGTTTATTTTCTGAACCTCCACTAGTTTTCAAGGTGTTGCCAGCAGGGCTTGGGCTGACAGTGACACATGTTATTGTCACATAGCTAGATCTAAAAGAAAACATGAGATAAATAAATATCAGTGTTTTCTTGTATCTCTTTTTGCTATCGTGGGCACCGGAGGCACTGGCATTTGTTGATTTCCCGGATCTGTTCTGTTTGCCGGGGCACTTTCCCTTTTCATCTGACAAGGCTGGGGAGGAAGTAGAGGCACAGGTGGCAGACAGGCACCGGCGGGGCCGATGGTCGCTGGCTAAGCTCCATGCAGTGGGAGGAAGGCCAGGCCTGGCTGGGACTATCTTCCTGCTCCCTGCCTCATGGGGGCAGGCTGTCTTGCCACAGGGAGCACGAGGCCCAGCATCAGGTGACACTGGCTAGGGCTCTGCTTGGGGACCTTGTTTAACTTCTGAGTCTGCTTCTTCATCTGTAGAACAGGATTCTGGGAACTTCCTTCTTCTTTTCTGCTTTGCAGAGGAGACCCACACAGGAGAGTGATGCCCATCACTCCTCGGGGCAGGGTATTCCCTGGCACCCAGACATCCACTGCTCACTCCTTCTGCCCTTCTCTCTTCTTGGCATCTCAGCAATATGCCTTCGCCTACCTTCAATCTTCTTATCCTTGATCAGGGAATGATGTCAACACACCAGGCTCAAGGGCCATACTTAGCCTGTGCCTGATTTAGGAAACGCTGTGTTTACACACATTTGCATAACAGCTTTGGCTGCTCCTGTGCTACCTGGCAGAGTACATTAGTAGGGCCCAAGCTGTGTGCTCTCAGGCCCTCTACAGCAGAGGGTTCTAGATATCTCCTTCACACACAAGGTGTGATCAAAAAACATGGTGCATGTTGAAATTTTTAAAAGATTCATTGCAGTAAAAGACATGTTGCCATGAATCCCCCTGAAATACTCCTCCTTACTCAAACCACACGTATCCTGTTATTTGTACCACTTTCTGAAGCAGTTCTGGAAGTCCTTTTTCAGGAGTGTTTTTAGTTATACTGCCTCGGCTACTTCTATGTTCGGGATCAATTTGAAACATTTTCCTTTCATATCACTTTGGGGAGGAGCCAGGAGTTGCACAATGCCAGGTTAGTTAAGTAAGGTGGATGAAGACACGTTGCAATGTTTTTAGAAGCCTGCTTTTCTGTTAGATGGCACACAGCAGCAGCACCCACCTTACTTTTGATCACACCTTGTGAAGACTGTTTCGGGAATGACACAAATGAGAGCATACATGGCTTTGGAGTGAGGGGTGTATTTTGAGAGGGATTGATAGCCATGTGTCTTTCATTGCAGTAAAATTTTGACATGTACACATTCACTGTGTGTTTGAATCACATCACATGCTTCCCCAATTTCACTCATTCTTTAAAGCCCCACTTGATGTCTTGATCTGCCTGGTGCTCTGTGGCATGTTAATCAGCTTTATAGGTACAAAAGTTTTCATGATCAAATAAATCTGGAAAATTCTAAGTGGAGCAAACATGAGCATGCTTCTTTTCTGGCTGCAGGACTTACCAGGAGCATTTACTATGCCGATGTCCATTGGGAACCTTCCAGAGGGGAGCGTGGCTTGCTTATTCTTCAGACCAGCTGCTCCCTGGGGCCACTGGGTGTTGAAGAGCTTGACTCTTCATGTTTAGATTTCCTCTCTGGGTGTCACCTGCTATCACAGTTTAAGAATACATCACATTTTTAATTGCAGGCGTGGAACTCTTGGCTGGGTTCCAGACACCATTCTTCCTTTAATCCTGTAACAGGCATTTCAACCATGATATGCTCCAAAAAGGCCTGCTCCTCATCCCTCACTATCCATCTTGGGAAGTGGCAAGATTATTCACCAGGTGTGAGGGTCAAGAACCTGGGGTTCATCTAGACTCCTCAATGCCCTCACACCCACATCTGATCCACCCCCATCTATATCTAATCCACCAGTGTGTCCCTCCTCCCCACCTTCAGTGTGCATCCCACATGGGGCCGATTCTCACCTCTTGCACTTTGTGCCGCCCAGTTCAAGCTGCCCACACATCTCGCCTGGATTGCTGCCACAACCTCCCATTAGGCTTCTGGCTTCCACTCTGGCACCTCATGGCTCATCTTCTATACAGTGGATAAGGCAGCCATTTTGAAATGCAAATTCAGTCAGGTCTTTCTCTGACTTAAAACACTTTTGGGAGAATAATCCTGCTCTAAACAAAGTAAAATACTAACTTCACATACAGCTTCCAGAACTTGAATAATCAGGCTTTTACTTATGTCTTTGCCTCTGGTATAGTAGTGAACCCTTCAAATTCCAAACATAGGGCCTTCGCACATGTTGATGTTTCATCTTGGAAAGTTTATCATCATTCAGTTTTCCTCCCTCTGATTATCTCTATCATCTTCATTGCTGATTATCTCTTTTCTTCTTACCATTTAGGTCTCAATTTTATAGATCCTCAGGGAGGCACTTACTGGACTGGTATACCTAATTTTTTTGTGTCAAACCTTTGAAGTTTATCATCTTTATAGCTTTTATTGAAACCCAAAATTCTCTTATGTATTTATTGTTTTTGTGCATATATTTTTGTCTCCTACTAATTACAGGATTCATTAGGGGAAAGTCCAGTCTCGTCTTCCTTCCCTATCTGGGGCATCCTGAGTTTTAGAATGCTAGCTACATGGGGGCTATTTAAAAATACCCACTTGTTGACAGATTGACCTATATCCTTCCTTGTCTGCAGAGAACCCTATGTCCTAAAACTTTATACCATTGTTGTAATAACAAAAAAACCACAGCTATTGTTACTCATTGAGCATTATGTGTCAGGAACTTGCCAAATTCTTTTCCTTCAACGTCTCATGCAGTTCTTCCAATCAGCCTGCAAATGGAAGCAGGTACTATTCTATTCCCATTTGATGAGGAAACTGAGTGCCTTACTCAATGCAATAGACTGGGCAGGTTACTCAACATTTATTTCTCACAGTCCTAGGGGCTGGAAGTTCAAGATCCAGGTGCCACAACACTCTGGGGGTGCATCCTGGCTAGCTGCCTGGGTTCCAGAGGTTCTGAACTCCACCCAGCCAGGCACAAGGGCCTAGCACCATGCTCTGGGGGTGTGTCCCTGCTAGCTTCACTGAGGATCTGAGTTCTGCCCAGCACCCCAGTGCAATCCACTGGGGGAAAGCCCATCTAGCCTCACAGGTCCCAGAGGTACTGAGCCCTGCCCAGCCCAGAGCCTTAGAGCCATCCATCAGGGAGTGACCAGCCTACCCAATGGATCCTGGAGAGTTCGAGCTCTGCTCACCACAGCACAAGGCCCCTGCACTGTAGTTTGGAGGTGAGCTCTGGTTAGCCACATGGGTATTGCAGGATCAAAGCTCTGTCCAGCCCAGCATGCCAGTGCAATCCATCAGGAGGGGGCCTGGCCAGCTGTACAGAGGGAAATGAAAAGTGAATGAGAAAAGTGCAGTCTCAGCCCTCAGCCCACCAAGAACAAACCCAGGAGACACTGAAAAGGAAGACATTGCAAATCATACAACTGCACTTTCTGAAATGATAGCAACTGAAGTAAAGAAACAACTTCATGAAGTTATAGAGGAAATCAGATCAGAAATAATCACCCAGGTAAAAAAAGAAATGACAGACATTATGAAAGAAATGTTTCTAAAAAAGATGTAGATAAAAAATAGAGGAACAGGGGAGGAGCTAAAGATGGCTGATCAGTGAGCAACAAAATACAAAGCCTCCTGGGAGAAACAACTCATATGCCAGAATAAAACATCCTGGAGAGATACAGACAGAGGGAGATGGATCTTCTTGACACAAGAAGAAATTAAAACAACAACAAAAAAAGCTCATCAAACATGCAGTCTTGGGGCTACAATTGGAACAGCTAAAATTACCAGACACAGCACTTTCTGCTGTGACCTGTCAAGCTGCCTGATTTTGCACTGGCTGGCAGAGCCACACAAACTTGCTCCCGCTGCCACTCACAGGAGCCACAGCCACGCTGAAGTCAGGAGTTGGTGAGCCCAATGGAGAATGGAGCCGGTGAAGGGACCTTCATTAATCCATGGTCAGTGCTGGAAATAACACTTCCCCCAACAGGAAGGGTGCAACCAAATGGGCAACATGTTGGAATCAGGCAGGAGGAGCCTGAACTGGGAGTGGTGGTGACTTCAGTTGGTTGCTCCCTCTCCAGAGCAGATTTATGGGATTTGTTTGGCCTGGGTCACACCCCTGGCCAGGACCCAATAAGCCATCCCTAACTGATTCCCTATGCCTAGCACACAATAACCTGGTGAAGGCCCCTGAAGTTTGACTGGCCCAGTGGGGAGAGGTCAGCATACACAGCCCCTGTTTACACCTCAGTGACAAGAGCAAACAGGAGAGGGCAGAAATCCCTCACCAGCATGCTTCAGAAGGACCATAACCAATAAGGGAAGGGGCTGAGACCTCCACTATACATCTGTATGGAAGAAACCAAAACCATGACAAGAAAGAGAAACAGGAAGATGCTGCCAACCCAAAACCCTGAGAACATGGATCCAGGAGAGGCAAAAACAAGAGACTGAGGGCAGCAAACATGCAACATCAGAAATGGCTTCAATGGACATTAAGAGATATCTTTGGGACCTTGTAGATGAGCTCAAAACTGAAATATTAAATCAGGTAAAGCAAGATATAAGTGGATTAATAAAAGAAATGCTAAGCATCTCTCAGGAAGACACAGATGGAAGAAGGGAGGAACACAAAAAAGGAGAGAAACATTCAATAAAGAAAATATAGAATATAAAGAAAATATAGAATACATGAAGCAGATTCAAAGAGATTGCCAGGAAATTAAAACCTCTGTTGAAAGCTGGCAAAACTCCTTAAAAGAAACTAAGGATAGACTATCAAAATTTGAAGACAAGTTTGCAATGTGTGATCATGAAAGGAAAGATCTCTTAAAAATAAGAAGGAAACAGGCAGTAACAATACAAAACCTAGAAGATGACAAGAGAATCTATAATTTAAGAATAAGAAATGTGAACAAAGAAGCAGGAATACAAAAAGGCAAATTACAAAGGCTATTCATGGAAATAATTAAGGAAAACTTCCCAAGCATGGGAAAAGAAAATTCAGTTATGTGAGGCATACAGAACTCTAGCCAGCTACAACCAAAACAGATCTACACCCAGACATGTAATAATCAAGATACCAGAAATTCAATATAAAACCAGAATATTAAAAGCCATCAGAGAAAAGAAACAGATTACCTATTATAGGTAAGCCCATCAGAATCACAGCTGACTTCTTGACACAGACCATCAGATCAAGAAGAGCTTGGAGTGAAGTATTCCAAGTCCTGAAAAAATATAACTTCCAGCCCAGATTGATGTACTCTGCAAAACTGTCACTAGAAATTAATGGAGAAACAAGATGCTTCCATGACAAAGAGGAACTGAAGAAATTTGTGACCACCGATCCAATCCTACAGAGAATACTGAAGAACATTCTAGAGAGAGAAAAAAACCCCAGGATTTTAGGAACAGTGGCAGAAAGGCCTCATTGAGCAGGGCAGCAGTAGAATGAAGGAGAAAAGTAGACAAACAAAGGCAGAAAAATAGCATAGCAGAAATGAGGTAGAGAAGAATGGCTAGAATCTCTAACATAGATGGCCTTGATATACTATATTGTTAATAGTGTACCAGGATTTAAAGCCCACATTACTCACACTACTCTGCTTAGATGTATTCTATTCTGTTCCAGTCATTCTACCTGTACTAGATTTGAAGGCACAGACAGCAATCCCGAAAATAACAGGATATAGTATGGTAATCATCTTTAATTTCTTCTTAACTTAATCTAAAGCTCTGTATAACCTACACTGTTTTACCATGACTGATCATAATCGAATCTGGTTTGTTAGATAGCTGTTTTGTATTGATAGATTTTATTCAAAGCTGTTATGATTGATAGTATCAAGTCTGAGATTATAGGCAACTGCACTTAAGATGACAAGATTCACTAGAATATCCACTATGGTTTGATTATTACCTGCCTTTGAAGTTTTATACTGTCTACAATGTTTTATTTTTACTAATATTGTTATGTACTGCTATATTCAATTATACTGCTAGATTCAATTATGCCTGATGATATAGATAATTCTATTGAAGATAATAAGAATCAATAGGGTAATCATTGTAGATCACCTTGTACTGCAGTTTTATATGACTTTTTAGTTTCATGTTTTTATAGGAATTTGTTTTGTGTCTTGCTATGTCTTGTTTTTCCCTCTAATACAGAAAGGATAGAAATACATGTAGAGATTCATGCATGCATAGCTGTTTACAGTCTCACTGTTTGAATATCTACTTTGCATACTTTAATTTTGCAACTTGAACAACTATTTCTAATTACAATATGTAATTTATCAGCTAATGATTTCTGTTTATCTTTTTTTTGAAATTCTGTGTTATATCTACTCTTTACATGTTTTTTCTCTTTAAATAAAAATAGAGGAACATAAGAAAATGATAGAAACCTTGAATGAACAACGTAAGACAGAATTAGAATGCATGAAACAGACTCAGAGAGATGTTTAGGAAATTAAAAAGCTTCCAGTGAAAGCTGGAAGAACCACTTGAATGAAGCTGAAGTTAGACTCTCAGATCTTGAAGACAGTATGCAGGCTTATCATCATGAAAGAAAAGATCTCTTAAAAATGAGAAGGAACCACAAAACAACAATTCAACAGCTGCAAGATGTTGCAAAGAGAAACAATATAAGATTGATAGGTGTCAATGAAAAAATAGAGGTCAACACAAATGACATAAGGAGACTATTTACAGAAACAATATCAGAAAAATTTCCAAGTATGGGAAAAAAATCTGATATACAGATAGGTAAGGCACATAAAACCCCAATTCACAATAACCAAAATAAATCTTCACCCAGACATGTAATAATTAAGATTCCAGAAATTCAGCTCAAGAATATAATACTAAAAGCTTTCAGAGAAAAGAAACAGATCACCTATGAAAGAAAACCTATTAGAGGAACTGGGGGAATTTTTGACCATCTGCTATTAGAATCATGGCAGGCTTCTCAACACAAACCTTTAAGTCAAGAAGATTTTGGAGTGAAGTATTTCAAGTTCTGAAAGAAAACAACTTCCAACTCAGATTGATGTACCCTGCAAAACTATCTTTGAAAATTGATGGAGAAATAAGATACTTCCCTGACAAAGAACAACTGAAGAAATTCATGACCACCAAGACAACACTACACAGAGTCCCGAAAGATATTCTAGAAAGAGATAAATATGAGTACAATTCCAATAAACAATAGCAGAAGAAAAACACCAAGCAGGGCAAACAGATAGTGAGAAAAAGTAGAGAACCAAGAAGAGAAAGATAACATGACAAAAATAAGTCAGTACATATCAGTTATATACATCAATGTAAATGGACTCCACTCACCAATAAAAGGAAACAGACTGGCAGAGTGGATTAAGAACCAAAATCCAACAATATTCTGTGTACAAGAAAGACATTTAACTCTAAAGGAAATTCATAGACTAAAAGTCAAAGGATGGAAAATAATACTCCATGTGACAGGAACCCAGAAAAAAGTGGGGGTAGCTATTCTGTTAGCAGACAATATGAACTTTAAACCAAGAATGATCAAAAGAGATAAACAAGGTCACTACATACTTGTTAGAGGAAATTTTCCAGAGTAAGAGATTACAATCATAAATATATATGCGCCAAATGTGGGAGCACCCAGTTATGTAAGACAAATCCTAATAGACATGAAAAATCAAATAAGCAATAATACAGTTATAACAGTGGACCTTAACACCCATTGTCACAAAGAAACAGATCAATCAAACAAAAAATCAGCAAAGAAATAACAGAATTAAACTCATGAATTAAATTCATGAACAAATGGACGTGGTTCATTTGTACAGAGTGTTCTACTCAATAACATCAGAATACACATTCTTCTCAGCTGCACATGGGTAATTCTGTAAAGCAGACCATACACTAGTCCATAGAACATGCTTAAATAAATGCAAAGGAATTGAAATAATCCCATGCATATCATCATTAATGTCAAAAAATCCACAAGAACCCCATAAACACATGGAAATTAAATAATACTCTCCTAAACAACTATGGGTCACAGAAGAAATTAAACAATATCTACAATTGAACAAATATGCAAATACAACTTACAGGAACCTGTGGAACACAATGAAAGAAGTCCTAAGAAGGAAATATATAGCAATGAATTTTCTCATCAGGAAAACAGAACACATGCAAATAAACAATCTAATGATATACCTCAAGCTTCTAGAAAAAGAAGAGCAAATCAAGACCAAAGCTCATACAAGGGATGAAATTATAAAGATCAGGGCAGAAACTAACACAATTGAGACTAAGAAAAAAAGCTACAAAGAATTAATGAATTGAAGAGTTGGATCTTTGAAAGTATAAGTAAAATTGATTAAACCCCTAGCCAACCTTATCAAAAAGAGAAAGAAAAAACTGAAATTCATGCAATAAGAAATGAAAAGGGTGAAATCACTACAGACCCTGTGGAAATACAGAAGATTATTAATACCTACTTTGAAAACCTTTACTCTCATAACACAGAAGAAATGGACAGATTTCTAGAAACATATGTATTACAAAAGCTGGATCCAGAAGTTTTGAAACTGCTGAATAACTCAATTTCAGTTAGTGAAATTGAAAATATAGTTAGAATCTTACCAACAAAGAAAAGCCCAGGTCCTGATCGATTCACTGCTGAATTCTACAAGAAATTTAGGGAAGATTTAATGCCCATACTCCTCAAACTCTTCAGTGAAATTGAAAGGGAAGCAATTCTCCTTAACTCATTCCTGGAAGCAAGTATTACCCTAGTACTAAAGCCAGAGAAAGACCCAACCAAAACAGAATTATAGGCCAATCTCCCTATTGAACATATATGCAAAAATCCTCAATAAAATACTGACAGGTAGAATGAAGCAAATTATCAAGAAGATTATACACCATGATCAAATGGAATTAATCTCAGGAATGCAAGGATGATTCAATATATATAAATCAATAAACATAATGCATCATATCAACAGAGCCAAAGACAAGAATCACAGGATCATCTCAATAGATACAGAAAAAGCTTTTGACAAAATCCAACATTCATTCATGATAAAAATTCTACAACAAGTCAGAATAGATGGTCTTTACCTCAATCTGATAAAAGCCATCTATGACAAATGAACAGCCAACATCTTACTAAATGGACAAAAACTGAAAACTTTTAACCTAAAATCAGGAACAAGACAAGGATGTCCATTATCACCACTCCTATAATATAGTGCTGGAAACATTAGCCAGAGCAATTAGACAAGACAAAGAAATAAAAGGAATAAGTATAGGAAAAGAAGAAGTTAAATTATCATTATTTGTAGATGACATGATACTCTACATAGAAGACCCAAAATTCCATTTAAAGACTTGTAGATGTAATAAGCAAATTCAGTAATGTAGCTGGTTACAAAGTCAACACTCAAAAATCAATAGCATTCCTCCTCACAAACAACAAGCTCACTGAGACAGAAATAAGGGAAACCACATCCTTCATGATAGCATAAAAAACGAAATACTTAGGAATCAATCTAACAAAGGAAGTAAAAGAACTGTACATTGAAAATTACATTACTCTGAAAAAAAATTGAAGATTTCAGAAAATGGAAAGACATTCCTTGCTCATGGATAGGAAGAGCAAACATTGTGAAAATGGCCATTCTCCCAAAGTTATTATACAGATTTAATGCAATTCCAATCAAAATACCACTTGCATATCTCACAGATCTAGAAAAATTATTCCTAAAATTCATCTGGAACCAGAAGAGACCTAGAATAACAAAGGCAATTCTGGGCAACAAAGGCAAGGCAGGAGGCATCACAATCTCTGACTTGAAGTTATACTTACTACAAAGTTACTGTGATAAAATCAGCATGGTACTGGAATAAAAGCAGACCTGAAGATCAATGGAATAGATTAGAAGATACAGCTACAACTACAAACACACTCAGCCACCTTATCTTCGACAAAGGGGCCAAACATGTTCACTGGGAGAAAGATAGCCTCTTTAGTAAGTGGTGCTGGAAAAACTGGCTTTCCATATGCCAAAAATTATAACTAGATCCATGTTTATCATCATGCATTAAACTAAAGTCAAAATGGATCAAAGATCTAAGTATTGAAACAGATCTAAATATTGAAACTAAATCTGCTATAAGATAAAGTAGGCAGAAATCTTGAAGACATAAGGGTAGGCAGAGAGTTCATGAACAAAAATCAAACTGCAACAGCAAATACTTCCTACAATCAACAACTAGGATCCTATCTTATTAAAATATTTTTGCATATCAAAAGAAATCTCCAACAGAGTGAAAAGAAAAACCATGAATTGGGAAAATATCTTAGCCAAGTGTGCCTCAGACAAAGGACTTTTATCTAGAACATATAAAGATTTTAAAAAATCAGGCTCCCAAAATTCAAAGACCCAATCCAAAAATATGCATCTGAGAAGAATATGCACTTCTTGGCTGAAGAAATATGAATGGTAAATAAATACACACAAAAATATTTGGCATCATTGGTCATTAGAAAAATGCAAATTAAAACAACACTGAGATTCCATTTCACTCCAGAAGGAATAGTGAAAATCAATAAATCAACCAATAACAAATGTTGGACGGGTTACGGGGAAAATGGAACTTATCTCCAGTGTTGGTGGGAGTGTAGACTGGTGCAACCACTGTGGAAATCAGTGTGGAGGTTCCTCAAAAAACTAGAATTAGAGGCTCCATTTGACCCAGCTATCTTGCTTCTGGGCATTTCCCCAGAAAAATAGAAAACATCATACCACAGTGATATATGTGCACTCATGTTTATAGCAGAACAATTTGTAATAGCCAAATCTTGGAAACAATCCAAATGTCCATCAAATGAGGAATGGTTAAAAAAAGATGTGTTTCTTTTATACAATGGAGTTCTACTCAGCTATAAAGAAAGATTGCATCAAGGCTTTTACAGGTAAATGGACGCAACTTGAGACCTTCTCATAAGTGAAATAAATCAAATTCACGTGTGTAAATACCATATTTCTCCCTAGTGTAAGAAACCAAAAGAGCAAATAAGATCTGAAATCTAAAAAAAAAAAGAGAGAAAGAGAGAAAGGAGAGAGAGAGAGAGAAAGAGAGAGAGAGAGAGATCTAAGAGCTAAGTTCCTGATTCACAGAAATCTCTCTTTTCCTGGTGTCCTTATATGGTGGAAAGGTTGAGGGAGCACTCTGGGGTCCTTTTTTCATTAAGTTCTAATTTATTGCAATTATTATTTTGATATAAAATTTGTACTTTTGGCAAAACAAAACAAAGCAAAACAAAACAAAAACAAAAACAAAACAGACTTCCAGATTGGCTCCCAAGTCCTTTGGAAATGACTCTAGGGTCTCTTATATAAGGTCTCTAATCCCATTCAGGAGTCTCCATGAATTGCCTCCCCAAAGCCCCATGTCCTTGTTCTGGCACACTGAGGGGTGAAGATTTCAGCACTAGAATGGGAGGGTGCAACCAATCAGGGCAGTCACACTAAGTCTCTGAGAGGCCACACTACTTGTCTAAGATCATGCATCTGTCATGTGGCAGAGGACCCTGAACACCTACTACAGGTGAAAAAAAATCTGTGACCATTGCAACATGAGACTGTGGCCACTGTGATGGGGAACTTGCCATGAGCGTCTGGGAGTGAGACAGGAATGCAGAGGCTCCCCCTTAGACTCCTCTCTGACTGTGGCTTCTGGTTTGATCAGCAGCCACCTCTCTTCTGCACACCTAAGTTGATGCATTGCTTAGTTAGGTAAAAATCTTCATTGCCACTAGAAACAACAAATGTGAGTTTTACAACCATTGCTACTCATAAAAAATGGTCCTACCCTACCTATCATTAAGTGGTTCTTATTTATAAGTCACTTATGTGAGCCCTAGCAAAAGCCTTCTGATTTTTGTTGCACTGTTCTGTATAGCTGGAAGGGCATTCTCCTTGAGCAAGATGTGAGCAGAACCAAAGGTGCTCAAGCTGGGCCAAGCCATCATCCTTTCTTCCTGGTCTCTAGAGGAGAGATGACTACCTCGTTACAGGTGGCATACCTGAGTGACATTAAGTAAAGCTGCATCTTGCTTGGTTTCTTCTTCTTCAAACAGAGTTTGGCCCAATCTTTAACATCTCTCTAATACTTGCTAATCTGCCCTTTTAAGAGTTCCTGGAACTAATCTAAGGCTCTAAGCCTCTGGCAGGGAGTGGTGTCTTTAGGGCACACATAGGCATTGATTAACCCAAGATTTCATGGACATAGTGTTTGCATGCAATGCACAATCCTCCCATGTATACATACATTCCCATAGCTTTATTATTATGATCAGTCTTTATTTATGGTTAATGAGGCTCTCTTCCAGTTATAGTAGTGACACAAAGTTTTCTTTCAAAATAAATTTATTTAAATTGAAAGAAACACAAAGTTTTCTTTCAAAATAAATTTATTTAAATTGAAAAAGTTAAGTTAGAACACACATGTCTGGCATGACCCAGTAATGATTCTTCTAGGTTTGTATCCAAGGGAAGTTAAAACATATAGACACACAAGAACTTCTATGCAAATGTTTTTAAAGCCTGGAATTAGAAGTCACCTCAATGTCCACAAATGGGTAAAGAAATTGTCACCTATCCATAGAATGGAGAACTATGAAAAGGAACCAAATATAAGGATGTATAACATGGAAGAATTTCAAAATCAAAAGTTAAGTGTGAGAAATCAGAAACAAAAGATCATATTCTCTGTGATTCTACTTATATGATTTCCTTAGAAAGGGCAAACTTGAACCATGATAAATAAGTTGCTAAAGCCAGGCATGCTGGAGAGAGGATTGATGCAGAGTGGTCCAAAGACACTATTGGTGATGATGGCAATGATTTGTACCTTGATGGCAAAGAAGACTGCAGGCACATACAAGTTGCTCTGAATGCGGAGTATATACTCCTAAGCTGAGTGCATTTTGCTGTGTGTAAAGTAGAGTCTAAAAAACTGATTAGGAGTTTAAAGGGAGCTGGGTGCTCTGCTGTGTGCTTGCAATCTCAGACACCGGGGAGGTCACAAATATGAAGCAAACTAGGCCACCTAGCAAGACCCTGTCTCAAACTAACAAGGTGGGAAGGGGATATGAAGATGGGGGGAATCGGGAAAGGAGGGGAGAAGAAGGGCGACTAAAAATGATTAAGGTGTGGTATGTGTACATACCATATGTGCATAATGTAATGTTACATGTTACAAAAATATACTAATAAGAATAAATTTAAAAGTTTGCTACCCAAACAATAAAGTAAAAGGCAGTGAGAGGTGTAACTCAGTGGTAGATACATGATTAACATATAAGGGGCCCTGGGTTTAATCCCCAGCATTGCAACTAAACAGATAAATAAATATTTTTTTAAAGTTTAAGAAAAAATAAAGTAAATAATAAAATAGTTCCTGAGTGAAGACAAAAATCTATGACAGTAGTAAAAAAAAATGACTGCAATATGGGAAACCCTGGGCTAGAGGCTTACACTTTACACCCAGCAAGTCATTTGCCCTTGTTCTCTTCTTCTCTCTGTTGTTATTAAGAAATTCCATACTTTTTTTTTTTTTGAGGCACAGTCTCATCATGTTGTCTGGGCTGCCCTCAAACTCTTGGGCTCGAGAATCCTCCTGGTTCAGCCTTCTGAGTAGCAGGGACTACAAGCAAAACCTGCCCATTTCAAGGTAGTGGTGACTCTGATTGCAAAACTTTGCCTTTATGGATTCCAAATTTCACATCTTGCTTAAAACAACAAAGACCTTTTACTGCCCCAGGTTTATGAGGGCTACCATGTTACATTATTCTCTAATGTTTGTGTAACTTTTAAAAATTATTATTTTAAAAAATTATGGTAAAATACATACAGCCTAACATTTACTAACTTCACTTTTAGGTGCACAATTCTATGGTATTGAGTCCTTTCACATTATTAGGCAACCAGCTTCCTCATCCATTTTTAGTATCTTTACATCTTGCAAAACCAGAACTGCATCCCCGTTAAATAATAACTCTCCCTCCCCTTCCCTGGAGCCCCTGGCACCCTCCAACCTTCTACCTTTATGATTGACTAGTCTGGGACTTCCCGTGAGTGGACTCATCCAGTATTTGTCCTTTATATGACTGGCTGACTTCATAACGCGATGCTCATATACTTTTTATAGCCATTAGGTATAGTCCACCTGAGATTCATTCCGTATGTGTGTGTTGTAGATAATGATTTAACTTTATTCAGTCCAACAAATAAACCATTTTCCCAGCCCTGTTTCTTGAATAAGCCATTTTCCACAATTGTTTCATAGCCATGCAGATGGTAACTATCCCATGTACATGCCCCTGCTGGGGACCTCTCTTCAGTCCCCTCAGACTGCTTGCTGCTCCCTGCACCAGTTACACTCTGTGCTGATGCTGTAGCTGGGACTTTGCCCACCTTTAATCAAAGGCCCAGCTCAGCCATGGTTCCTTTCCAGCACTCTACAAGGACATGGGATGCTCCTTGGGTTCCCTAAAACTTTTCTACCTCTCCCTTCCCCAGGTGAGCTTACCGTATAGGGCCTCAGTCTGGGAGCAGGTTTGCTTGTCTTTTGCTTAGACCCTGACAGTTCTGAGCTCCCACCTCCTGCTGCAGGGCAGGGGATCCCAGGAGATCAGTTGCTGCCCTAGCGTTTGGAGGCCTTGCTAGACAGGGAAGGTGCTCTGGGAAACCCATTTCTCTGCCTGCAATGGAACTTTGCCATAACCTGGCTGATTGTAAGGCAGAAGTCAAGATAAGGCAAGTTAATCTTGGTTCCCCTCCAAGGACATTTGGTTCTGACACACAGAACAGGAGGCTTCACAAGTTCATTTTGGTAGGGGCCCCTGGAGGCAGGAATAGAGTGATCTTCAGTCTTTGTACAAAAGATGCATAGAACAATGCTGGATCCACCTCCTGAAGGCCAGGGCATGACACTGAAGGAAGATGTCTGGCCAGCAGGACAGGGCAGGGCAGGGTAGGAGAGCAGGTACAGAGCCCACAGATTCTGCATGATTACTTGCAAAGGCCTGGCCTGCATCCCATGGGGTCTGGGCACCAGAGACTGTTTCTGAGGGCCAGAGGTGAAGGCAGAGTGGGAAGGGGCTGAGATTTCCACTAGCCTTGCGCCATCCCATGTCAGATGAGTCAGGCCATCAGCGCTCTCTAGTTTCTGGTAGGAGGTAGGAGAGATAAGCTGGGAGTGGGGGGAGGAGAGCCAGGACTTGTTGAAGAACAATGGGCGTTCTCCTGCACTAAGCAGCAGGAGGCCACCTGGCCAGGCTGGCTGCTTGGGAAAGGCCCTTTGGGCACAGGGTGTCTCCTGGGGACAAGTGGTTCAAGGAGAAGCATGCTGGGAGTGTGAACACAGCAGGCAGGGAGTTACAGGAGCACAAGCTGACAAAGCCAGCCTCTTCCAAGCCACAGTCACCTGAACACTACTTTCCCAGGGCCCCATATCCTCCACTTACTACCTTGGCTTACACACACACACACACACACACACACACACACACACACTCACACTCAAATTGCTTTTTCAACACAAATTCAGCACATTTCTAAGCAGCCATATCTGTGATACAGACCTAATAAATATCACTCACAGTACACTTATGATGAGGCAGGCATTGCTGTAGGCATTTAAAGTATCAACTCCTATCAATGTCAACTCCTTAAGGGCTGTTCTATGCTGTTATTTCCTCCAGTTTCATATATGAGGAAACTGAGGCACCGAGAGGTTAAAATCACCTGCACCAAGACACAATGATTCAAAACTAGGCTTGTTTAGCTCCAAGCTTTGAAGTAGACTGCCCTGCAAATCATGGGTCAAATATGGGTTCTCCTGAACTTTTTTCCACCAAAGCATATAAATAAATCTAAAATACTATATATGTAACTTGATTATATATATATATATATATATATATATATATATATATATGTGTGTGTGTGTGTGTGTGTGTGTGTGTGTGTGTATTCACATGAACATGCATAAACACACATGTGTAGGTGGGTGGATGAAATGTCCACCTGTGTAACACCTTCTTTCTGCCAACTTCCAGGCAGGGATTGCTCCGCCTAGGAGGTTTAATGAGTACACTTAGTCCCTGCTGGAGCTGCGATGAATTCCTTCCTCTGGGGGTAGGGCCAGTAAGAATATCCACTCCTGACACCTCCAACATGGCCTTGTCAGTTTGACATGTGTTTCTACCCATGCGCCATCACCAAGCCACAGTAGGACTTGGTGTGAGTATTGTAAGTTGGAGATGGGAGGAGACAAAACCCACATAAGGATTTGCAAGCCTAGTGGTCACTGTAGTTAACTGTCACCATCACTTTCTCATTGTCTGATAATAAATCAAGCACCTTGTCTTGTTTTCTCACTCCTGGGAAGTCCTTGTCAAGTTGATGAGCACCAAGTTCAAGTCTGGCGTCAGCACTGCCCACTTGGCTGGGAGTTTGTGACCTTCTCCAGGCACAGAGATTTACAGCCTATTCTGTGGTTTCAGTTAGAAGTTACAGCAGTGTTGTGGGGTCACGATCACTTTAGGACATATTTCAGCAGACATGGTCAGCTTTTGGGGAAAGTCTGGAGCACATTTCAATCATTACTCTTAAACCCATGTCAGAGGAGATGTGAAGATGGTTCTGTCTTCTCCCCAAAGCACAGGCCAAATGGAGAAGGAAATGGCCTTTCCTCTGACACTTGGCCTGTGTCCATTCACCTGTCTGGCAGACTGGGCATCAGGACCCAGGAGCTGAAAGCCTGGGTTCATGGGTCCTGTACAGAAATTATCCAATGCTGTCCTCTGCCCTCAGCTGTGAACAATTAAAGTCTTTTGAGCATGTGGCTGTGAGTCAAAACCTGCTGCTACTCTGAACCAGCTGGGTGGCTTGGATAAGTCATTTAACCTCCATCTGGGTCAGTGTCCTCATCTGTGAAATAGGCACAGCAATACTTGTTCTGTGGCATTGCTGCAAGAGTGAGGCAGGTTCAGACATGAATGGAGCTTGGCCCCTGAGGATGCCTAAGAAAGGTTGGCTGACACTGCTGTGGAGAACAGTTAGGTCAGGAGAGTGTCTGTTGGATGGCATGTGCATTCACTGTCCAAGATCTGTGGGGTCTTCCTGTGAGCCAGGTTCTGTGTTGCATAGAATTCCCTGAAAACTGAGAGGTGTATTTCTAGCCATCAAAAACCAAAGTGTGTGTTTTCCCTGGTCGTCTATTGCACAACCACATATCTCTTAACATCTAGTTTTTCTAAACCTCAGGGGGAAGGTCATGAACCTTACAAAAATCAGATGAGTACCTGTGATTACAAGGTCCATGAAACCTGCAGACAAGCCAGGGATCTGCCACAGTTTTGGGTCCTCAGTTAGTCCCAGGGCAAGCAATCCTAAAGGTAGGATGGGAAAGAGAAAGCTTCCCTCAGCAGGTTATGCTCCTTCTGTGTTCCCTGTGAAGCTCCAGGGTGCCATGGAAAGGTGTCAAATGCTTCCTTTGGAGCCTCGGTATTTACTAGGAGTATCGAGTTTGAAGCTCTAGTTGCTTGATCAATATTTTTTTCCTCTCTCCTTTTGCCCATTGGCTCAAAAGCCAGCAGCTTCACAGGGACCTGACACCACCTCTTTATTCACATCAGGCCTTTTAAATCTCACCAGTGCAAAGGAGTCAACGACAGAGGCCAGGAGGGTCCAGGAGAGCCCTTGTGCAGGTCCGAGTGCTGGCTTCTTGCCAAACGTGGAGGGCATGGCTTCTTGCGTTACCGCCAGCAATCCCTGCGTCTCACGCGAGTCCTCACTTCTCTCACATTTTACATTTTTATTTCAAAATTTCCTTCTCCGCTGTGAGGGGAAGCATTGCTCCAAATAAGAAAGTGAGAATTGTCCCAAAATCTTGAGTACTAGGGAACAGTTTCTGAGCAGACTACGATGATAGAAACTGAGCCTTTTATCTGCTCTCTCATCATGGCCCCGGGGGGTTTGGTGCTCTCTTGTACTACTGGGCACCTTGTACCCAGAAGTGAGTTTCCAGGCATTGGGTTGTACTCAGCAAATTGATTTGTTCAGTCATATCTCTGATCAGATGCCATAGACAGATGAGACTGATAATACCTCCTATGTTTTGCAACCGTGGACATGATCAAGATGGGAGATAAGGCAAAGGAGTGGTAAGGAGGAACCTCAAACCAGCTCCTTGGACCCCAGCGCGGCCAGGCAACCCATTCTTCTTGTTGAACAACATGAGTCATCTTGCCAGCCTCCTGTAATTAACCATGCTAATGGCATTCTCTGCGCTTGCTCTTGGTGTGCTGGGCATTCCTTGGCCCCCTTAGGATAAAGCCTTGGGATTAGCGGCCAAGTGGGTGATGAAGATCTCTTGGCTGGGTGGCGATGGTCCTCAGCTACTAGGATCTTCAGGAGGCTGTTAAACTTCCCTGGGAGTGAACTTGCCCATCCTGTGGTGATGGGAACCTGCTGTTCCTTCCTAGCGATTTTCCTGCCAAGTACTGCAGGCTCAGCCAACTGGTTTGCATTTGCACATCTCCCTGTTACTCCCCCTTTCTCCCCAACAGAGCTTCTCAAAGCCATAATCAGTGTCTGGCCAAGTCATCTCTGTGTCCCCAGTGTCTGGCATTGGTCCTAGTATATTGTTGGCCTGGGACAAATACTAAATGAATGAATTCTGAGGAATGAACCCACCCCTGAACTCCCCTGCCAAGGGGCTGACAGTTTCTTTCAAAAGTCTACTTTCCATCTTTCCCTCTATCATTTCCTTTCTGCTCCTAAGGATTAGTCCTAATCCATAAGGAAGAAGGAAGCAGATTAGTTGGGAGGTGTGGGAACAGCTGTTGTTGTAGGTGGAGAACACAAGGCAATAAGGACTGGTGTAGACACTTCCAGAAAACCCCACAGGGCATTGTGCATGGGTGTTACTTACCAACTGACTTCAATGAGCTCTTCTACAGAATCGTAAGGGCTGAGAAAGCAGGGACTGTGCCTGTTAGTGTGTGCTATGGGTAAGGAAATGGACTTTTAAAGGATGTGTCACATGTTCAGTAGGTGCACACCCTCTCTAGTATATGGAAATACTAGTATATTCCATATACTAGAGAGGGAGATAGAGAATAGCATTGAAATTAGGTATGTCTATGTATACATATAGGAATTATTTTTTAAATATGTGTGACTGTTTTATAAGCTACTAATCAATATGGTTGGTCTACTGGTCAGAAATAGATTTCAAACCAGATGGCTTGGAGGTCTTGAAGGAAGGCTTTGCTTTCAGGGATGTTAAGGAAATCATCAAGATCTAACAAAACCCCAGAAGCTAGCAAGAGCGACATATGGTTACTTCCTCTAGGCCTGAAGGGAAGGGGAGATGGACACGCTGGAGCTCTGTGAGGGTGGCGTCCATGGAACCCGGTGGCTGCCGGCAGCTGTGGCCTGGGAATAGTCTAGCCATTGCCAGGAAGCACAACCTAAAGCAAGATGACAGGATGGAACAGCTGCTGTCCTCTTTTCTTCTCCATCTTCTCTTGGGCCCTTCTGTTGGCCAGTTGGGGGCGGGGAAGCATGATGGCCTAGATGTGCTGTCCATGGGCTCGGCTTCCTGGGACACAGAGTGGGACAAAAGGAGATGGATAGATGACTTGTATGGTAAAAATGAGCACAGCTAGGGAGTCAGTGATGTCACCTGGCTCTGGAACCAAAGTCAGCCCTGGCCCAGTGAGTGACGGTCCTACATGGATCACTATGTAGGAGACACTAGTCATATACATTAGTTATATATTATTCCTTTACCCACTGTTTACTCATTCTAACAATAGACTATAAATTAGCTACTGCAGTGCCCTACCTCATTTAGTTCCAACCCAGCCTTTGCCATGTAAAAGATGCTCAATAAATATTTCTTAATAATGAGCCAATGAATAAAAACACAAGTACATTGATGAACAGATATAAATGACATTCACAGAGGATAAATGAAGCCTGTTTGACATGGTGACACAATTAGGTTTCGACCAACCCATGTCTACTTGGTCACTTAACTCCACAAATACCTATTGAATACCCACAATGTACCAAAACATTGACATTTGACCGGGGGAAGCAAACTCCTAAGTATAGGTATACAGTATAATATCTAAGTACTGAAGGGAAAAATAAAGACAGAATGGGGCACAGCTTTGTCCTATTTTTTAGATGACAAGGTTAGGGACAACCTCTGTGATAAGGAGGAACGTTTGTGGCAGGAGCTGAAGAAGGAAAGGGCATGTCGCACAGCTTTCTGGGACAAGTTTGTTCCTGGAGGAGAGCTTGTGCAAGGGCTTTGAGGCAGACACATTGTTGGGGCTTCAGGGGAGGAGCAAGATCAGAATGACAGGGGCAGAGTTCAGCTGGCATTGTTCTCCAAGCACTGCCTGCTGCAGGGATGTTTTCTGTTGTCACTTGGAGCCCATCCGTCCCCAGCAGAACTCCCAATGGCATATCACTGTACGTGGGACACAGTGCACACTCCTACGGGCCAGGCCTACTTGGCAGGGCCTCTTCTGCCTCACCTGGCTCTTTGACGTCACTTCCCTCCCTGGATCCTTCCCTCACTGCCCTGCAGTCACATTTGACTCCACCTCCAGGACTTTGGCCTCCTTTTTCCCTCTGCCTGAAGCACCTGCCCTGGCTCCTTGGCTCTGACTCCTGGACATGGCCTCTTTTGGCTCTTAAAGAATTCTGTCCCCAGGTATTTTAAGTCTCGCATGGCATGCTTTTGAGTTTGTTCACACTTGACTTGGTCTCCCATTACCCGTTTTGTGTGTTTGTCCACTGGGTGTCTATGTCACTCCCCCCAACCATGGGGCACTTCTTGAAGGTAGGCATTTCATCGGTGTTGTTCCACAGGAAGAGTGCCTGATCCATAGTAGGTTTTCAGTGGACATTTGATAATTAATGAATGAATCCATAACATCTGAGACCCCAAAGCGAGACTCAAAAGACGATATTCAATAATTTGATCTTATAAGTTTCCTCATGAGACTTCTGGGTTCCTTATGGAAGGTTGAGTTTAGGTCAAATGTCCACATTGGCATCGGAAGGGGAGATCTTTGGGGAGTCCAGGGATGGGGGTTGAAAAGATTTCCCTTGCCCAACATGTCCTTCAGAAGTGTCATCTCTGCCAGTTCTTCTCAAAGCCAGGAACTCCCAGGACCCCAGAAGCAGCCTTTAAAAGCCCAGTGTGATCAGCCACATTGAGGAAGAGCATGCCAGCCTCTCCTCTGCAGATCCTCTTCCCTTTAAAGGATGAAGCAGCGGCTGGAGGTTTAGCTCAGTGGCATAAGCACCTGTCTTACAAGCGTGCCATCGTGAGTTTGATCCCTGGTACAGATTTAAAAAAAAAAAAAGAATGAAGGAGCAGAAATATTCCTGTGTGTAGAGCCCCAAACAGTAACAGCCTGTATGTACAGCTTTCAAATATAGGGATTCTTTTACCTCTAGAGTGGGAGCTTTCACTTTCCAACTATGGGCCTCTTCTCCCCCAATTTAATTACTCAGCTAATTTTTCAAATTATTCATTTTTACTTACATGCCTAATCTTGCCTTCACCTATGCTGTGAAGCCAAATATGTTTATTGCATTATCACATTTATTCTAATATTCTTTTACATATGTAGAAAGCCATTAAGAAGGAGGATATGCCTCGTTGCTCTGGTCAATGTCACCGTTGTCCCATACAGCAATAGAGGTGCCTGTTTTAGCAAATACTAAACTGGAAATTCAGTTCTCAGTTGCAAAGAGACCTGGACACCTACCTTGAAAGCAGATTGCCAATGACTTTAATGTACTTGATCTGATGATCATATTTGGAGGCTACTGTCCTGGCCCAAGGCTTGGTTTTTGGTTATGAGGAGGGTGTGTATGATCGCACACACACGTGTGTGAAAAGTTCATATCTAGGCAGATTTTTAACATCTAATAAAATAAAGTCCTATCAGACCATGGATATAGAAATCTTTCATCATTCCTCTTGCTTACTTTCAACTATGACAGCATTTCTGTCCTTTAAATCTTCCAGTAGTGCTGCCCAGTAGATGGGGCAAATATACTTCCCATTCCCCTTTAACAGGGGATGAATTCTGAAATGAGTTCACTGAGTTCTGAAATGCAATTACTTGCTCAGGATTATTTCACCATGGATTCTATAGCTCATCAGTTCAACCTATAGTGGTAGAAGAGGGAGAAAATTGCTGGAGTAGAACCATTCAGAAAACCTGCTCCACAATGGAAGTAAAAGAAATACAGAAAGAGAAAGAGAGATGAAGAGAAGAGATGTTATACATGGGGCTTTTGATCACCTGGACTCCTGTGAATTGAATGAAGGGAAAGTGAAATACCAAGAAATCACGTGTGCAGGATAGGAATTCCTGCCTCATAGTGGGCCTTGTTTACCCTTCCAACGATGGCCCCCAGCTGTTTGTCTCTGGTAGCACATCTCAGCCTGAGGCAAAGCAAATATTCCCTAGAAGGCTGAGCCCTAAGAAGCCACAGGAAGATTTCCCCACAATCTGGGTTTTTTTTTTGAGACAGGGTCTCACCATGCAATTCAGGCTGGCCTTGAACTCACTTATGTAGCCCAGGCTGGCCTCTAACTCATGGTGATCCTCCTGCCTCAGCCTCCTGAGTGCTGGTATTACAGGCATGTGCCACCGTGCCCAGTTCACAATCTGTTCTGGAGTAATGAATCTTCAAGTGTACTAGCCTCTTTGTGGTGGAAAGCGTGTGCTGACACTTTTGTGTAAACACCCAGCTTAGCATATTGTCAATCTGGTGGCTGTTACTTTGATCCCAGGCTGCCAGCTCTGCGAAGGCCAACCTGGCTTTGGGCTGCCCCACCAGGCACAGAGATGGGTCTAATCCTGCCTACACTCATCTCTCATCCACATATAGAACCAGAATCATTGTTTCCTCTATCCATTTAAGCTCCGCTAGGAGTTTGTTTAGCAACCCTTCTTCCTCCTTCACACTCACTGGTGACTCACGAGTTCATTTTCTTAGTAAGGCACACAGTGAAATTCCAAAGTAGCAAATGACCCGAATGAAAACCCTTAAACTCACACAGATTTAATCACTGAAGCAAATTGGAACCATTTGTGGTCAGGTTTTGATGGCGATCTATAAAGATTTCCCTCCATCCCTCCCTCCACTTTCTTTTTAAGTGGCTTAGTTAAGGTTAGTGAGAAAAGGAGGTATCAGTGCCAAGGTTCATGAGGTTGGGAAAGGGGCCCGAATTATTTGCATCAGTTTGGGGGAACATCTGCAGCTACCTGAGTCTCTCTCTCAAGGGCAAGGAACAAACTTTGGGTGGTGGCTGGCCATATAGCTCAGTGGCTCTGCATCCAACAGATAGTAAGGGCCCAGAGCAGCAAGCTTTTTTAAAGATTAGAGGCCCTCTTTGGGAAATACAGTGTTCTGTGACTTTTGTCACCTCCCGTTACCCTAATAAGGCAAGGGAAAGGTCAGTACATTTTTTTCTCCCACAAACAGAGAAGAAATCAAACCCAATCTGTTATGATTTCTTCTTAAGCAAATCAAACAGAGGGAGCTTTAATGAAGAGGCAGATCTGGGCTGGAGGCTGACCCAGGCCACACCACAAGAGTGTCAGATCTGTTTCTGATAAAATCGACATTGAGGTTTTAAAGAATGATTCAGAAAGGAAGTTCAAATCCACTGCATGGCTGAGCTGAACTAAATAGAAGCTCAGCTGTAATTAAAGGGAAGCTTAAATTTTTTTTCTGAAATATTTTTTTAAAAAAACTAACAGAATTGGGGTTGCTGTCAACAATCAGTTTGTGGGGATCCTGTGTGATTTCTTGAGAGCAAATGGAAAGATGAATTTGTAGAGACTGCGGCAAAAAAAAATTTACTGCAGAAATTATGGAAAAAGTTACCCAATAGGGTCTACCCTCATCTCTCCCACCCCCCATCTCTTGTTTCTGTGATTATAGTTGGAGAGAAAATTCAGGCTGAAAGAAATCTGATATTTATTTTCTGTGAACTTTAATAAAGAAAGTGGTGGATTTGAGACTTTTTTTTTTAAGGTCCTTTGGATAAGTCAATTTTTAATTTTTTTTAATGGCACCTTTTGGCATAAAGCGGCTGGACTGTGATTTACGGAGCTGTTAGGAGGCTGTGCTGAGAGACATTCCTGGAAGGTTTTCTGACTCTGGGAGACCAGCTCCTCATGGGACCCATGTCACCCAGGCAGGCCTTTTAAAATGTTTAGTGCTTGCATCCTCGCTTGAAGTCCGTGTTTGTTTGGGTTTGTGGAATCCCTTTCCTTTCTTCAACGTTCTCAGATGTCCTCGGTTTAGGCCCAGTGATCAGCCATAATCCACTCCAGCCCTGCCTAGCAATAGTCCACTTTGTTCATAAGCACATAACATAACTTCAGCCCCCAGGGCCTCCATCATGAAATGGAATCCCAGACACTCGGAGATGTCTTGGCAGATAAGTGTGGCCCTAATCCCAGGGTCACCCCGGGCCTGAAGGAGCAGAGTTCACCTATACATCGTTATCAGCCAGAGACCCCAAGCAGCCACAACCTTCCCCCTTTTCCAAAGGGTTTGGCGGTGTTAAGAAAATACCCTCTGGCATGGTGTTATTTTGGGCTGAAACAAAAGTCGACATGAATGGCTGGGGGGAACAGAGGGGACATTGTTCTCCCTGAGGCCGGGTGCTCAGAACTGGCTTGCAACTGAAATCCAACAAGCAGAGAAGCAAATGCCATCACGTACAAGTGGGCTATTGGGTGTCCGGCAGGATCAATGGAGCAGAGAGCGTGGCCAGGCTGAGGATTCTGCCTGTCCCTAGGTCATGGGAAGTTTGGTTTCCAGAGGACAGGCACAAAGTGTCCCCACCCCGCCCCAGTTTGTGGTGGCGGAATGGCTGAATGCAAGAGGAAATCACCTGCTCATGAGAGAGACAGAAGAGACCCCAAATGCCAGGCTGGCTTTGGGGGCACTAGTGGGATGGATCTAATTTTCTCACCCACCTTATGGGGCCAGTACAAGTATCTGTCCCTTTTACAGAAGAGGAAATCAAAGCAGCAGAGAGTGGTAGACTTGTACCAAGGTGACTTAAAGACCCTGTTCTAAGACCCGCACCCTTTTCTCCTGGGCCTGATGCTGTTGTTTCAATTTTCCTTCTCCTTCCTTTCTTCTTCCTTCCCTCCCTCTTCCTCCTTCCCTCCTTCTTCCCTCTCTCTTTCTCTTCCTGTCTCCCTTCTCTTGTCTACACTGGGGATTGAACCCATGATATTTACACTGAGCTAGATACCCAGCCCCTTTTTATTTTTTATTTTGAGACAAGATCTCACTAAGCCACTAAATTGCCTGGGGTGGGCTGGAATTTAAAATCTTCTTTCTCCAGCTTCCCAGACTGGTGAAAGTGCAGGCACTCACCAGCACACCTGGTTTCCCTGTGTTCCTTACGTGGCTGCTAGGTGAGCCTGCAGATGCTGTTAGCACCTTGCCCATGTCCTTGCCCTGCTTATGCCAACTGGTGGCCAAGCTTCCATCTCTGCATCTTTTTGCTGTGGGGCTCTTTCCTTGGCCAGAGGAGACTGCTCTACACCAAGCCAGAAGTGCCAGGAAATGAACACCTGGCGTATAAATGCTCCAGCTTCCTTGCACATCTGTTTGACAGACTTAGAGGTGGGTATTCTGCAGTGCTCCCCAATGTGACTGAGTTCCAGTTGCCTGCACTGGTTGTTTCTGGTTTCACTTTCTTACTTCCCTGTTGGTGTTTCCTGGAATTTCCTTTCTACTATCATCTTCATTCCAATCCTCTTCTCTAGCACTACTTCCGGAGGAACTCAGACCAAACTGAGGCAGTACTTCTGTAGGATGAATGGCTGACGTCAGCCTCCTTCCCACACCTGTCAGCCCTATAAGGCGGGCCCTTGTGTTCTTGCAGACTGAGCACCAACTCATGGTAGCTACCAAGGGTCCATTAAATTAAAAGGTTTCCAAGTAGAAAATCTGTTTCTGTGCAAGGTACGTTTATATTTTGAGAGTCGTTCTCTTGTGAAGTCAATATGCTACATGTAGAGGAATTTTATTTAGGGTACTGCCATTTTTTACTGGAAAGCTACATTTCCCAAGCCCTGTGAAGATACTGAGACTTAGCCTCTTCCTACCTATTACCACCTTACCTACAGCTGGGGTGGGCCAGCTCCTCCCTTAGGGTCTGCTGTAGGTGTTTGGATGTTGTCTCAGAGAGTGGCCAGTTGTTTAGCAAAGTGTTGTCTTCTTCCTAGACTGTATTTCCTTGAGTTTCTTTCAGTTATATATGCTGTGTGCCAGAGTTTCACCAGTGGAATTTACACAACTATGTACCATTCCTACCCAGCCCACAAACGCGTCCCATTTATGATCTTGCTGCTTTCCCGTTCTGTGGCTTCACACCACTGAGCACGCACATATTAAATACACCAGAGCCTGTCACACAAGGAGCTCCCATGTAGACTTTTTAGAGAGCAGTACTTTTTCTGCTGTGTTTTAACCTGCACATATTCTGAGGTTTATTTCTTACAGCAACTGATGTATCTGTAACTAGTACCAAGGTCCTGGGCACTGGCAAGAGTAAGTTTCTGTGCCCCACCCCTGCCTTTGCCATGTGTGAAATGCATATTCAATCTTAAAATTTTAATTTTTCCCATGGAAACTACCTTCATTTGAAAAGAAAATCAATTGGCAAAGCCTGAATTGGTGAGGGGCAGTGAAGAAGAAGAATAATGCCTGCTTACTGTGTCCCAGGTCCTTGCTTATTTGACCTCCAAGGTGGGAGGGCTCTTTTTTTTTTTTTTTGCCTAACAGCCCAGTGCATGCACACCTGCTCTAAGAACCCTGAGAAGAACAAATGGAATGACTTTATGAAAGTTCCTGGGCATGGCTGTTTTCTTCAGTGGTTCAGGCAGCTGCCCCTGGCCTCCTATGAGCTCCTATCCCAGAGAGATGGGAGAGAAGGTCAAGACAGAGTGCACTGGGCTTTCCACTTGAAAGCTTGGGAAACATTCTCCTAATCTTCTGTAAAACTCAGTGGGAAGCATAGCAGAGCAACCACTAGAGACCCCCTTGGACTCTGTCATCCAACCACGCCCCCTTCTTGAGAGGAGCTAACTATTGGAAAGCTCGTGATTTCTGGAAACTTCAGTGTGACATTTTGGTCTGTCTTCCCCTTGTCATCATTCCTATTTCACAGGTTGTAGGTGGAGACTGATTCCATCCTAATTCCCATACCAGATCAAGCTGCCCTAGCATGGGAAGATATGGTCCCTTTGGAAGCAATGACCTGGCCAGGGAGTGCTGTGTGGTAGGTAAGAGTGAAAGGGACTGGGACAGGCTTGAAGTTTGGTTTTACTACCTTGGGCAAGTTACTTATCTTCTCTGTGTTCATTTCTTTGTGTGTAAAATGAGTCTGTAAATAGTATTTACATCATGGGCACATTATGGGGTTGCAGTGAACTATTTGTAAAATACTCAAACTTTTTCTTGCATACAATATTATTTTCCTACTGGAAGCCTGTGGACCCCATATTTGTGGTGAATGTTTCTCCTTATTAGTTTCTTCAAAGGCTGGATAAGCAATGATAGTCTGAAGATGCGCTTAGAACCTTGGCTATGCAGAGAATGGTCACCTGGGGGCCATTTTGGGGGCTTCTGCAATGTTGGGGATCACAAATCAGACCCTCAAGGCCTATTGAGAGGATTCTGATACTGGGTCCTCAGGATGAACTTCCATCAGGGGAAGCCAAGGGCCCTTGAAGGACCCTGAAAGTGACCTCTGAACACACAGCATGAAACTGCAGATTGAATGGCTCATGGGAGTGGAGTTGAGGCAGAACCCAGAGCTCCTGGTCTGATTTCATCACCATGCATTGATTTATAACTAGATGTCTCCCAAAGCCTCATGTGCTGATAGGTGGAAGTTTGGAGAGGTGACTGGATCATGGGAGTGTGGCATTCATCAGTGGATTAGTGCATCAATGGGTTCATAGCTAAGTATGAAGTTGGGAAGAAAAGCCTGGTGGGAAGGGGGCATGGCCTGGAAGGGTTTGTCTCTTTCTCTCCTCCCTTGATCCCACTTTCTGCTTCCTGGTGCCATGTCATGAAGGTACTTCCCTTTGCCATGGACCTCTGCCATGCTATCCTGCCTTGGAGCAGCAGATTGTAGACTGAAACCTCTACAAACTGTGAGCCAAAATAAATCTTTCCTCTTTACAATTGTAGGTGCCAAGTATTCTGTCTCAGCAACAAGAAAGGAACTAAGGTACCATGCTGGAGGAAATGTAGCATTCCTCACATCAAGGACTGGATATGTGGAGCCACATACACCTGATTATTGCACACCACTAAGCCACTTAAGCAAGTCTCTTGACCTCTCTTCTTCTTTGGGAAAGTGGAACTGTTGATAGTACTTACCTTGTAGGTGTATTACGAAAACTCAGTGGAACAGTGACATAAATATAAATACACTGCATGGAAGAGGCACTCAGTAGATTCTGGCAAACACCTTTTTCCCCAAGTGGAAAATAGGCACAAGACTTAAGATTCTAGTGGCATAAAAGATTACATATTAGAAGGTAACTTTCTCTCCCACTCTTGAGCCTCATTCCCATAGTGTCTCCAGAGGAGATCATAGATCGTGGTTATTGATCCCTCTGGGAAGCTCCCAAGGTCATTCTCCATATACACCAACATGGAAGTTTCTTATATATAAATATATACCTGGATGTGGGCATTTTTAACCTATAAAAATGGGGACTGCATATAGCTTAAACTAAATGGTACGTGCATTTGAATAAATAAAGGTTGCCTTCTATACACACTGTTAGACATCTCATTTACTGTTTGCTTATTTTGGAGGCAGGTGTCTCACCATGTTTTCCAGCTGGCCTTGAACTCATCTCCTGCATAGCTAGGACAGTAAGAACATGTGCCACTGCGCCCAGCTATCGTGTTTACTTTTTAACCTACTAAAGTATTCTGGAGACCATTTCATGCCAGTTCTTATAGGCATGTCTCATTCTTTTTAGCACTTGAAAAGTATCCCAGCATGAGGATATACCTTAATTTATTGAGCTAGCTGCCGATTGATGAATAGTACCTGGTTTCTGTGACCTTTGTGGAGAAGAAAGAGAAAGCTGACCCTGGGGCATTCTCCAGCCACTAGACTCCAGGCCGGCCTCCCAGCCTCCAGCACCTGTTATTTCTTCTGTGTTTGGTAATTCTCCAAAGTGCACATTTTTCTCACTGCAACTGGACTAAGCCAAGCATCAGGCTCCTGCTCTCTGCCGAAACATGGCTGGGATCTCTTCATAACTCAGCTTGTAAGTTGAGGCCTCTTAATTTGGCCCATAGGACTTTTTAACGCCCTTTAAACCCTGCTAAACCCATGTAATGAGTTTCCCCTCGCTGTGCTCCTGGTTGTGAAAGCTGAGAGCTGTGGCTCAGGCTGCCCACCTGTTCCAAAGATTAGGCTGCCCTGGGGAGGCTGCAGGCCGGAGCGAGGGACAGGGGTCAGCCATGAAGCAGCATGTGGATGCTGTTCCGCCTCCATCAGGGAGGGCAGGGGTCTGGGGTGCCTGCTGCAGGAGGCGCTGGCACCCAGAGCTACTGTGGTGAGCACAGTGTGGGAGTCACTTTGCCTGGACCAGGATAGTGGACCAAAGTTAGCAGTAGCCTGCTGAGCCATAGGGTGGCTGTCCAGTGAGTCTCCCTGAAACACTCTCCGCAGCATGTCAGTGCGTACTTCTTTCCTACTTCTTGGCTGTTTTGTAAGGGATGCATGCTGTTTACAAGCTTGGTGTCCTGCCTTCTGGAAAAAAAATCCACCTTTTCCTTTCTCTCCCACAGAGAAGCTGACTCTAGACTTCTTATTTGTGCAGGTGGGCATGTACTCTAGCATTACTGAATCAGAGTATTCAAGGCTGCCACATACTCTAATTGGCTCAAAGGTAGCACCTGCCCGGCCATGATTGTTTCAGGGGTAGCCCCTGATCAGCCTTGATTGGTTAAGGAGTGTGCCTGCTACTCATGTCTGGCAAATCAGAATATTCAGTTTCTTGTTTGAGTGATCAATGCTGGTTCCAAAGAGTTAGACCCTGAGTTCTCTGTGGGAATAGGCAGAAAAGAGATGCAATTTTCCCATAGGGGTTATCTGAGGAGAGAATGTTAGCTTAGAGTCTGGAGGTTAATTTGTCACTAGAAGGGGCAAACCTACTTGAGGTAGCTGAGGCATTCAAGGGCTGAGAGGGAGAAAGGGCAAGGTTGAGGTCTGATGAGATCTTTGCAGGTCTGGATCTCGCCATAACTGGAGACTTCATATATTACATGAACACATAAATTCTCCTTTTTGTTGAAGTCAGTTTGAACTGACTTGGAGGGTTGCATTCAACTCAAAGTTTTAACTCAAACACATCACCTGACTACAGATCCCTCACTTCTCATTATGACCTTCAAAGTGGCCTTAGCCCTACCTTTCTTCTGCTTTACTCCTATCACTGGCCTTGGATACATCCTACCTCTTTGGCAAACCTTTCCACTCCCTCTCAACTTAGCACTGTCAACTAACATTTGACTGGATATCAAGTTCTTAGTCCAAGGAGAGTTCTGTGGTCCTGTTAGCACATAGCTTTCCACCTCCAAAGAGCTTAGTAATCCAGTTGTGGTTTGCTTAGAACAAAGTGGATGCTTAGTGAATTGAATGAATAAAAGAGTGAGTGAAGGAAAGAGAAGGCAGAGCTCATACTAATGATATTCATATTGGCATTAGCCGGTTGCCTAACAAAAGGCTTGGCTAATCCAGGATTCTTAGAGGGATCAGAAATATAAATGGCAGGCACAAGGAAGATTAAGGAGAAAGCTGTAGGTAGAATGCTGGGCTTTGCAGTATTTTTTGTATGACAAAGGAGATTCACTGTTGTAAATAAAGAACACACATGTAACATGAAATGCTATGTTTCAGAGAAGCTTAACAGACATTGGTGTGAGGATGGGATGGGCAGGAGAAGGCAACAGTGGTTGAACTAGTGAGGAAGATAGTGACCTGGTACACTGTTGGGGACAGGAAGAGGTCCAAGGCTGTCCCTGCCCTGTCTTGTGGGCCTGCTTTCTCTCAGTCACCCCTGAGATCTTGATGGTCAGTGAGGCTGTGGTGCTCATAGGGCAGGATGAGTTCTGCTGAGAACAGTACAGGGAAAGCACTAGTACTCCTGATGGGAAAGGATCTTAACTTGTTTCTTTATAATATTAAACTTATCCATTCCACCACCACTTTGAGGCTGTTTCAGAAAAAGTACCCTTCCCTTCCCCCTTCACTTTCCAATGGAAAAAATTAAAGTGGGCCAGCCAAAGAGGTCTTTGTCCATCCTGAGATGGACACTGATCTCCCGGTCCCCCTTCTATGAATTACTAAATTCCTCTCTACTTTTTCTTCATCCTTCACCATACCCCTCATACAGGCAGTTGGAAGTCTTCGTCAGGTCTGTGGCAGCACATGATGTGGATGTGATTATCTCCACTTCTGAAATAGCCCACGAATTATTCAATTGTGTCAGAAGGTCTGAGTTCCTGGATACCAGAAGGATGAAGGCAAAAAGGGACATATGGAAGAACCATTATTGGAGATAAAATGGCATGTGTCATTTATTAATTTTTTTTTTTGGAAACTGCAGTATTTTAGGAATTGCCAAATGGCCATGTGTAGGCCCTCAGGACTTCCAAGGAAAGATTCTTGTAGCTAGACCACAGCAATATTGGAAAATGGATTAAAAGGTCATTCTTGTAGATCTGATGAACAAATCAGCATTAGTTGCCAGTCAACTAATATAGGAAAATACCATCTAAGATGCTGAAATTCCATAAAACATTAGAAGATCTGCCACATTGGACACACCTTTCCACATGGCAGCACTAGAGTGAAGATGTGGTTGCTTCTATTAGCTGACGCTGTGCGCTCAGTTTGCTGTAATGACCAGTGTTCCCTTGTGCCTCTCACCTAGCCCCTGTGGCTCGTTCTTACTGCCTGCCTGGCATCTGTTGGCCTTTATAGTAGTTTCCTTCCATGTCTCCACATGTAGAGATAAGCAGATGATTGAGGAGGCCGCAAAGGAGAGAAAACAACAGATGGGACTAATGCACAGTTGAGCTGCCGAGAGGTAGGTTTTTGCTGGGAGGAGGCAGGGAAGATGGAGTACCCAAAAGGGTGAGGTCTGCATTCCATGGTTAAGTATCTATATGACCTTGAATCACAGAGTGGATCTCCCTGAGACAAATTATCCTCAATTTTGGCCTGGGGCAGTGATGCTCACATGCCAGGGCTGTCAGGAAGATAAACTGAGGTACAGCGGTGTTTTAGTCCAATTGGTGTTAGGCTCAAAAGGCCAGCACCTAAGTAAAAAAACCTGCCATTTAAAATTTCCATGGCAAATAACTTTTAGTAGCCCTGAGGAGTCAGTTATGAGTATAGATGTAAGGAGTGTGCATCAAAGTACACTGTAGAAACAGTCTGGATGCCAAACACAATTTTACAGAATGCTAGATGTTTTTTAAAAAGAATATTTTGGCTAAATTCACATAAAAGATTCCATGTATGTGCACTAGTGGCTCCCTAATATAAGTGAACAGCTCTTAAAAACGTCCTGAAGTGCTTTTGGGCCCCAGATGGGGCATGGTATATGCTGACCCCAGGTGTTGGTTTTAAGAGACCATTAGTAGCTTTTATGGTCACAAACAAGCTTTGAAAACAACTGTTTGGGTTGTATAGTGCTTTTAATAGTTTGAATATTCAAGGATAGTTGATTTAATATGATGTTCTATTTTGGAAACTATCATTTTAAATGTGTGAAGTAGTTAAATGGATGTCTGATGCACAGGAGCTACTTTTCCCAGCACTTGTCTTAATCTCTTTCCAATTACTAGTCAAATACTTCAGATGGGCTGATTTATAAAGAATAAGAATATATTTTTGGCTCGTGGTTCCAGATGTTGTAAAGTTCAAGAACACAGCGTCTTTTGGCTTCTGGTCGGGGCCTTGTATCATCTCAGCTCTTGGTGGTAAGTGGAAGGGCAAAGGGGCATGTGCAGAAGGGAAGGAAAAACACGAAGGCAGCCTCGTTTCCAGCAGCCAGTCCTGGACTAAATGATCCAGTCCTATAAGAGTGAGAACTAACCCAGTTCCATGAGAAAGGGATTCGTCCCCCTTAAAGACCTCACGATCTCTTACAGGCTCCCTTCTCCTACCTCTCTGCATTGCTACATTGAAGACCAAATTTCAACCTGAGTTTTGGGGAACAAACCATAGTCAAACCATAGCACTTGTGTTACTTCATGCAGTCTTCACAGTAGTTCTGTGATTTGAAACATATTTGAGCAAGTTGAAGTTGTTGTTTTAAACTGTTGGGTTTTGGAGTAATGTGCTGTGTAACCATAAGTACTTGGAACAGGATTTTTAGCTTCATGAAAACCTGGAAAGTTTTAGATGAAATGTAGATGAGGTGAAAGGGCTCCAGGGACAGGAGACACCTGGATCTCCAGGTGCGCCTGACTTGGAAGAGCCATGTGTACTAGAGGACATGGGGTGAGCCTTCTACCTCATGAGTAGACCATTTAAGGGAGTTCTTATATTCTTTTTAAAATAAGTCCACAATTTAAAAAGAATTGGGTGGTCACTGACCACCTGCCAAGGTGCCTACACAGGGCATCTTCAGAGGGACCCTGAGGCCTCACCTGTTTCCTGGGCCATGTGTATTCTCAGCATGGAGGAGAGAGTAGGAGGCTCCAGGATCTTCCCACAGGTATTACTGTGATTCCTTCATGCGGCAGTGTTGACCGGTGGCCAGACTACTCCTGACTCTGGCTTCAGCCAGACCAACATCGAATTCCAGCACTGGCATATATACCCGTGGGTCTATGACTGTGTTTTACTTTTCTCATCTATAGAATGATATTTATACATGTGCTAATCAAATATATAATGGCTTGGATAATCAAATTTGATCATGCATATAAAGAACTCAGAACACACAGTAATGCTGGACACTACTATTTTTCAATTCATGACACTGAATTTAGGGGTGTGGATCTCAGACTTTCAGGATTAGAAACTCAACTATATGGTTAAAATGAGACTGAAACAGACTCACATTAACTAGCATGGATGCTGATGCATAAGCCTGAATGCATGTGAGCTAAATAACACTGATAAATACAGACATCCAACAACATGGCAGGCACATGGGCAAAGTGTGGTACCCTTTGCATTTGCAGGATACCAGATTCCAATAGGAAAGTTGCTTTGGAGAGTACACAGAGAGAAGATATGGGTTTAAAACAGATCTCAGTTAAGCTTAAGCCTCTCACCTATCCAGAGAGCCTTCTAGAGAAAAACACAGTGTTCAATTAAGCCAGGCCTTGATCTTTTCTTCTCTTCTGCATTCTCTGGCTTGTGACTGTCATCTAAGCCACTGTGGCCCAGGGTTTAGTCATTCCCGTTGAGACACGATTTTCCATGGGTCCCTCACATTCCTGCATGTCTTGTATGTGAGATACGAACTGGCTGTTGTTTTCTCTGTGGAGATGTTTGTATAGCAAAGAGCTTAGGAAGATTGAGATAGAGTTTCCCCCTAGGACAAAAGATAGGCATGCATTTTGCCCATTATAAAGGATTCTGGTACCTGTCCTATAAAGCAGTCCCCTGTGTGTAAAGACAGCCTGGGGCCCATTGCATCACCTCTGTGGGGACAAAGGGAGCATTTGCAAATATGCTGATGCTAAAACACTGCTTGCTGTGCCATGAGTAATCAAGTTCTTTGCCTTTGATCCAGAAGTCTTCTCCAGCATCCATGGAATTGGCAAGCCATTTAACTTGGCAGGTAGGATAAAATTTCTGCTCTTTCTCAATTCCCATCCAATCTTTCTGATGCTTGCCATATTTGTGCAATACTTGCCCAATTTCTTGTTTAATATTGTCTTATAAACTGTATCTCTTTTTTCATACCTTTCTTTTTAAATTGTGGACTTATTTTAAAAAGAATATAAGAACTCCCTTAAATGGAAAGCCAGTTACTGCCTCCTAAATCGGAGCTAAGGATAAATACAAACTAAAAATCCAAAAGGATACACACGGTGTGATTCTATTTCTGTGGTGTTCTAGAAAAAAAAAATTATAGGGACAAAAATTAAATCATTGGTTGCCTAGGGTTGGAGTCAAGAACGGATCTCTAGGACATTGGAGGAGTTTTTTGGTGGTGGAAATCTGTATCTCAGTTGTGATGATGGTTTTACTGCTGCATGTGTTTGTCAAAACCTATAGAAGTGTATGAAATATGGTTGAAAGCTATGGTGAATGTATGAATTAAAAAAAAACTATTGCAGTAAAAAAACTATTGCCATTAAACCTCCTTAAAATAGTCCCCTCATTTAGAACCACTAACTCAGTGACAGTGAGCCTTTTAGAACTTCGGGTGACGAACAGTTGGCTTCGGCATGCGTGCCGCAGGTTTATCACCACTGCTAACCTCATGATGCCTGCCGCATTCTGAGACAGCTTTGTAAGTCCTCTTTCATCAATGTCATTAGTTGTATCGTCCTGACCACATTGATGTCCAGAATTGTTTTTCATGATCATTTTGACATTGAGAAAGAACTAGAAACAACAGTACCAGGATGAGGACACAAGGTAATGTTCTTATGAGCCCATCTTCCCATTGGATGGCATTGGGCAGCAGTACTCACTGCATTTTTAATCAGAATTTGTAAGAAGACTCAAAAACGAAGACTTCTAGAACTACTTCAGAAAGTGGCAAGAATGACAGGCTAGTACGTTTGAAGGGGAATATTTTGAAGGAGATGAACATCAACATTTCCTTTACTAATTTTAAAAATTTAAACATCAACTGCATTTTTCGATCACCGTTTGTACATTAAAAAGGGCGGATTTTACCACATGTAAACTTTGTCTTGATAATTGTGATTTGACTTCTGATTAAATATTCTTGCTTGTCCAGAGTTTGAGCCCAAGCTTGTTTCTGCTTTGTCCAAGAGGGAGAGGAGGGCCTGCATGTCTAAATGGCATCAAAGGTCTTCTAACACTGTATTAAGACTTTTCTTTGTTCCTTATCCGATGGACTCAGAGATAGAGAAGGGGCACCTGGGTCCCTGTGAAATCCAGTGTTAGGTTTCCCCAGATGGAGCCGTTCACTGCTGCTCCTGTAGACTCCACTCTATTGGGACCTTGTTTTTGTCAGACTAATTTTTGGGATGAATCACTGTTGCTTGAGTGAACCCTCCCTGCAACTCACTGCAATGAAAACACTATGCCTGTGTCTCTATTCCTCCTTCTAACTCTTTCCCCCTTGCTGCTCACTTTCCCCTACCACAGATCAATCTCAGTTTCCAGAATGCCCCACCGGGCCCACCAGTCAGGCTCAAAGACCACAGCTGAGGAAAATGGTGGCTGCCTTGCACTCAAGGGGGTGATAAATGCTACTGTGTTTTTCTTGACTGCTTCTCTATTTTTCCTGGCATAAGCCTGGAGCAGGGAGTGCTTTGTGGCTGTGTCAGGGCCAATTATTAACATGAACATCCTCATTGGGCGGCTGGTACTGCTGCCTGGTGTTGCAAGCTAAGCCCTGCCTGGCTTTGCAGGGCTCCACAGTGATCTCTGTAATTAGCTGAGATGATTCACTGCTGTATACCCGCCATGCTCTTTTCAAGGTCTGAGATATCCACTTACAGGAGGAGTTAAAAACCTGTATTACCGGGGTCTTCCTGTGGAGGAATTTTCCCAGCACCCACCTACCTACTCATTCACTCTCCCTGCCCTGGCCTCCTGTGCGAAACCGGGCACTTGAAACCAGCCTCCTGGGAAGGAAGTAGGGACTTGGTCCCCTTCTTTTGAATTACCTGAAGTCATGTGTACCATTTGCTTTTTGGTCATGTCCAGTGCCTAGAACAGAACCAAGTGTATATGGCAGACCTTCCAAGAATGTCTTACTTGCTCTCCCAAATTTCAACTGTCCAAGTAGATAAACATTTCTAGAAGAGTGGTTCTCTACCTATGGTGATTTTGATTCCCAGGGAATATTTGGCAACGTCTGGGGAATTTTGAGGTTGTCATAAATGGGGAGTGCTATTGGCCTCCAGTGGGTGGAGGTCAGAGGTGCTGCTAAAATACCCTACAGGTATATGAGCAGGTCTATCTCTCTCTCCTAAAAATTATCTGGCAATAGAACCAAAATGGAGAAACCTTAGTTTACACAGTGCTACACCAAACTGCTCTGCCTGGATTTATTCTTGTAGGCAGTTGGTTGGGCCAGAGGAAGTCTCAAGAAATTTTTCAAGCCCTGGAATGATTGACATTTTACTGCTTGGATTTTATGTGAACTGCTGCTAATGAACACAGCCCGCCTTGATGACTCTGCAGAGGACCCCATTCAAACAAACCAATTATGGAGGATTTTTTAATGTCAACTTCTAACCAGGTAGCCTGAGGGCTTGCTGAACATAAAAGTACAATTTAGAAAACACAAGGTTTCCTGAGGTTCCAGGAGGCCCCGGCACAATCCACAATGGCACTGAAGCAACAGAGATGAGAACATAAGTTTTTGAAGCCTGTAGGAGGCTCCAGCCGCCCTTCCTCAGCAGAGGGTCACAGGCCTTGTCTGTGGAGGGGATGGATGCCAGGGCCAGATAGGTCTGGAACAGGCTCCCGGAGGCTGGGCTTCCTGGCATGCACTCCCTGGCTGCTCTACTGTTCAAGCTGGCCCACTTAATCACTGACTCCTGGTGATTTGCTGACTCATTTCTTGCCCGCCTTTAGCCAGCTTGCTGGAGTTTTAAGTAATTTAATGATTCATTCACTCTCTCCCTTGGCAGTTTTGTGTTCTGACACCTTGTGTGTCACCCATCAGAAGCTAGGATTCAGAGCAATTAGGGTAACACAAAGGCCCAAGGGGACTGCCTTTGCTTTTTCTTGCTTTTCTAGCTCTGATTTTCTCTTAGAAAGGGATGCTGACCAAGAAAGGTGCTTCTGGGTGTGGAAGGGGTGGTGGGGGTGGTGGTAGCCAAAGGCTGTCTGCTTCTGATTTCTGCAGGAGTGTTTCTCCTGCTGGTCGACACTGCTTGGATTTTCTTTATAGCCATCGCTCTTGTCCTCTTCATCTTCTCTCTGTCACTTAGTGTCATGCTGTGCTACCCCAGACCCTTGGCTTAGCAAATGAACATCAGCACTAACTGGACAGGGCCAGTGATAATGGCTCAACTCTGGATTTTAAACCCAGCAGTAAACTGGTGACACTGAATATCTTCTTTTCTAGATCTACAGCTTTTCAATAATTGTCTTTTTTATTTGTTTTTTTTTCTTAGTAGTAGAACCATTTGTGAATCCAACGAACATTCATTGAGTGTCTTCAGTATGTCAAACACTACTCTAACCACAAAGGACAAAGCTGTAAATGAAATAAACAATATCCCTGCTCTTTTGGAGCTTACATTTCAATGAGGGAAAGTCAGTGACACACAAGCGAAGAAATATATAACATGTCAGATAGTGAGAAACACATTGGATAAAAAAAAAGGGCGAAGGATCAGAGAATGACAGCAGTGAGAGTGTTCTCTCCACTGGGGTGCACAGGGAAGCCCCTTAGGCAGAGATCTTTTCTGATAAATCTTCCTAGAAACCCTAGTATTCAAACTAGTTATAAGTGGAGCTTCTCTGTTGAGGACAAAAAAAAAAAAAAAAAAAATCAGCGAGACTGACAGTGACCCAGGGAGGGCCTGAGAGGGAGGGAGCCAGGGCAGGAAACATAATTTTACTCTAACATCCAAATGTAAAAAAGTTAAATGGTACAAAAATATGCAAGGAAAGTATCCTAATTCCATCGAAACTGGTCTCTTGGTTCTTTTGTACCAAAGATAGTCTCCATCAGAAGTTCCATGTGTCTCCTGCCAGCAGTATTTTGTATTTACATGAGCATTTATGTGAGAGTTGGTTGGTCTCTAGCACTCTTTTTAATACAGGAGTAGCATATTATATGCAACCTTTATTATATGTAACTTTATTTTTTTATTTCACTTTATACCTCGGAGTCTTTTCTGCATTTGCTTATAGATATCTTCTATTCTTTTAGTAGTTGGGTGGTACCCCTCTGTGAAACTGTATCTTCACATGTGGGACTAGTTTCTTATTGCTGTTATGGGTAATTTTCTGAATACTTTCAACATCCATCTGAAAATACTGTATGTAGCTATATCTACTTGACAAATACTAAGATAATAAATATATTTCATATATTTATTGAAGAGATCTATTGGATAAATTCCTAGAAATGATGTGCTGGGTCTAGGAGGATATATGTTTTTCATTTTGATAGTTATTGAGAATTCACCCTACAACGGAATTTTATATCCCCTGGTAATTTATATCCCCTGGTAATTTACAAAGGGACTTTTCTCCTCAAATACTTATCACCAGTACGTTATTAAATGCTTTGATCTCTTGTTGCTAAACTAATTGGTAAAAAAGAATCAAACTTTTGCTTTAATTTGCATGTGATTAATTCTCAGAGAGGCTGATTACTTTGGCTATGTCATAAAAACCTTGTGTATTTCCTGTTTTGTAAACTGCTTGGTTATGCAAATGTCAAGAGGCCTAGTAGATGTCCAAGTGGAGATGTCAAGAAAGTAGCCAGATGTATGAGTCAGAGCTCTGGGGAAACAGACTAGGACTAGAATTTCAAAGCCAGCAGTACAGAGATGGTATCTAAAATCACGGGAATGAATGAGGTCACCTAAAGTGTAGGGCGAAGCAGAGAAGAAAGCTAAGGATGGAAACGAGGGACACTGCAACTTCTAGACATGGGTGCAGGTGCAGCCTGCAGGGACAGGAGGGGGCGGCAAAGCAGAAGCTAAGACACAAGGGATCTCAGGAGGGAACAAGGGGCCAACAAAGAACAGAACATGGAGCTCACTGGAATGTGATTTCTGTGGAGTGATGGTGAAGTCAAATTGGACTCAACACAGAGATGGGGCTTGGAGATGACATTTGCAAGATATTTTGCCTCACGGAGAATGAGGAAAGTCAGACATAACTGGAGAAAGATGAGGAGAGATTCTGGTTTGGTTTCTGAGATTAGACATACTGAAGTATGTGTCCCCGCAGGTGATAAGCATGGCAGACAAGGGGTTGTTGGTGTGTGGGTTGGACAGCTGGAATAGAGGAGGAGGCAGGGACACAAGTGACAGGTGGCCTTGGTGGGAGGAAGGACGTGACTTCCTCTATACCCAGCAGAAGTCTGCAAGTGGAGCTTAGGAGACTCATAGCCTCCATATCTTCTGCAAAGAAGGTGACAGAATGGCCAAAAAGAGGGAAAGTGATGTAAACTCTGAGCAGTGGCAGAAGGCATAGAATGGGCTCCTTTATGAGGACAGAGACTTCACCAGATCTGTTGAAAAAGTGCCATGCTGCTCTGCTCTGGGAAGTCAATCTGGCCGTGAGCTTTGTTTTGCAGGGAGTGGCTCATTTTCAGGTGTCTGATCTCAACACTGTTTGTGCAGTTATTTATGTCTGAAATGATGAAAATTCCCTCTCCCTGCTTCAGGCCCATAAAAAAGTGTTGGGGACGTGGCCAGAATCCCAGCCTGCGCTGCTGGGTCACACGGATTACCGCTGTCACGGGCAGGCTAGGCGCCCCCATCCATCTTCAGCCCAGACTCTGCAGCTCATGCCTGTCAGGACGGGGCATTGACCCCTGCTGTGGCCCAGCTTCCTGGCTTTGGGCACCATGTGGGCTTGCACGCAGCTTTCTAGCAAGTGCTTTTAATAAGCATCAAGTTCCCCAGCCTCTTTTCCTTTCCTGGTCTCCTTCTCAAAGTCTGAAGACAGCCGACTTCCAGCCCCCACTGAGCACGGCATTGGGTTTCCCACTGAAGCGCGCACTTGCTGCCGATTGGGGTGTATCGCAGAGCCAAGGAGGTCATGTCCGCCTGGGATTTGGGATACTTATAGTCTACTCTGTCTGGATTCAGGATCCCTGTCTTCTGGAAAATCTGGCTCGAGGAAAAGTTGGGGTAGAGGTTTGTCACGGATACAATGACCCTGGCTGTCTGCAGCTTTGCCATTAAGGAAACCTCCTAGTCATACTGAATCTGTCTGGTCTTCCAAGAAATGAAATTGATTAGGTCTGCCCAAAATAGCTGCTGTGGTTTTGGTTTTTTGTTTTGGTGGGGGTGTGAACTTCGAGTGAAAGAATGGATACAAAGTTGCATTTCCATGGAGGTTTACTTTTAAGCTTTTCTCCATCCCTTGCTTTTGTCAAGCACAGAGCTAGGCAAGGAGCATCATGGATACTCCAGAAACATTTAAGGAATGAATGAAGAGAAAGAGGAAACATGTGTACTGGTAAACCTACGTATGTAATTATGACTGTCATTAATCAGCATTTACTATGTGCTGGGCACTGTGCTGAGAATTTCACCAAAACATATCTCTTACTTCTCAACTGGAGAACACATGGTCCTGTTCCCATTTTGTAGATAAAGAGACAACAGCTCAGTGAGGTTGAATTATTCTATATCACCTAGCAGGTAATTACTGGAGCTGGAATTTGAACTCAGCCCTTTCTGTTTTCAGGGTCTATGTTCTTTATCTCTACAGTGTGACAGTAGAGGTACAAAATTAAAAAGTGACATCAAAGCCCTGTGCTGAAATCAGAAGTATCCTCTTAGGGATGCAAGAATGCTATTCCTGTGAGTCAAAGATTGACTTATGAGAATATTAATAAGCAGGAAGTGAATGAACAGTTTTCTGTTCAGAAAAAGGAGAAACAGATGTGTATGTATCTACTTTGTGCCATCATGGTAGTTAGAACCATGCCAGCAGATGGTCTCAACCATCAATATTCTCAACTCCAAGTTCAACTGCTGGGCCAAGTGGGTTGGAGAATGCATAGACCATGACCTGAGAACAAATTTTCTCCTGCCACCCCAAGTCAAGTGCCTTTGGATTGAATAAGCCTAGTTCATATGATTGTTTTTCTGACTTCATCAGGAGAGGGGTCAAGTGTAATAGTGGACTTTGTATCTCCTGTTCTTCTGACCCTTGACTCATGGGAACCATTTGCTACCCAAGGGGCCCATCCCAACCGGATGGAAAGGAATATCTCACCAAGATCCCTCACTGGACTTTACAGCATTCGTCTCCAAAGCTGGTGGTCTCTGCTCCCACCCAGTTGTCATTTCTTCAGAGCACTGGGCAGTGGGAGAATCCTGGGGATAGTTATGGCTTTTTGCTGGCCTGCCTTTCTCAGCTGTCCTCTAGGTCTGCAAGAATAAAGGGTTTTACCCTGTAAGTTGAGGCATTTGATCTGGAGATAGCCCAGGGTGCTGTGGCCCAAAGTTGGGGTTGAATCAAGAGGAGGTGGCACAAGCTCTCTTCACCCACAAAAGCAGTCCCACTTGCCAGCGGGCATGTACTCTTGTGTACTCTGCTGGCTGGCTGCTGTCTCGTTCTAATAAATTAAATCTGTTATATCATCACTGTTATATTCCTGAGACAAGCACTTCCAAGGCAGATTAGAAAGGAACTTAAGGGGATTAAAAGCTTCTCTTAGTGAAAAACAATGTTTCAGATGGGAAATCCATTTACCAATATGAATTTCAGCAGAAATGCATGTTTTCTTTAATGCATTGCTACTGCTCAAAGAAACCTGGATTTCCCCCCATGCTGCCCACCCTCTGTTTTGCATAAGTTATAATGTGAATTCTGTTGAGCGTGGCAAGCCTTTCAGGGAGATTGATGGCTTCCATAAAGTTGCAAGAAAACATTTCTCCTTTGTTCACAAGGGAAAAGAAAAGTGTCTAATGGATTTGGAGTATTAAAAGAGTGTTGGTTTGTACTGTAAACCAGGGGAAGTCTAGGAGTAAATACTAGACACCAGAGGAAATGGATTAATTGGAAATAGAAACAGTCAATTCTTGGTTACCTGAACATGATGGCTTATCTGCAATAAGTTAAAAAAAAAAGGAAAAAGAAATGAAAAGAAAAGAAGGAAGAAAAATAAAATGAAAAAGGAAGGAATCCTAGTATTTCAGTTCCCTGCCTGGCTGTCTGTCCTCATGTACTCAGGGAATTGAAAGTCATTTTAATAACCCAGACCAATATAATTTGGAAGGTAATTCTGCTGCGGCAGCTATAAAAAAAATCACAGAGGGCAGGCCAAAGGATATGTAATTAATTTTTTCCCCATTATTCACAGCTTGGAATTCTCTATACCATTAGAAATTTGACTTAATGTAAAATCATGAGCCAGATCCCAAAAGCCAATACGGAACTCCTGCCTGAGGGACTATAAAACTTGGGGGAACTGCTGAGTCAGCACCTGTGCTCCCAGGCAGGGAGTCAGGCAAGGAGCATCTCTCTCCAGGAGGCTGTAAGTGCTTGGAGAGCCTCTGTCTAGACCCATTAGCAGTCAGAAGCTGGGTAGAGAAGGGCCAGGGGCTGCCTGTTGGGGTTGCCCAGTTAGCAAGTGCTAATTTGTTCTGGATGATTCTCAGGGGTTCTGCAGGCATCATGTGAAAACCCTGCTTCTTACTGGGCCCCATGGAGCAGGGTATCTATGAACATAACTTCTTTGCCTCAGTTCTGTGGTGAAAAACCTCTTGCACACTCAGGGTGGTAGAGGAAGCGCAAGGTGCCCAGGAATAGAACTTACTCTTGCTGACCCAAATTGGAGAAAGGCTTGTTGCAAGGACACAGTCCTCATGGGATCTAAAGCAATAGAGCAGAGCCAGAGTGTAACAGAGCAGGCTTGCTCCTTCCTTCTTCTCTTTCCTTGTCCTGCTGTCTTCCTTCTGGTTTCCTCTCCCTTCCTTTTTCTCAGGGCTAAGTGAGGCTGGACCAGAGTCTCCAAGTTCCCAGGGCTCCACTGAACCTGTTCCTCTGTAGTTGTGTTAGGAGGTGAACAGCAGGTCTAGTTTCCAAAGCGAAGGTACTACTTACACCAATTTTTTATGGCCCTGTACACACCGTCCCATAAAAGGTTGCATGTGGACCTGACATTTTGACTGCACTCTGTGGCTGCTACTTTAAGTAGAAGACTTTGCCTCTGAAAAGGGAGTGTTGAACTTTTAGAGTTAACTTACCTAATTGCCAACCCTAGCAAATAGTATTTACCCATACTTACCAACTGCTAACTAGGTACCAGGCATTGTGTTAAGCACTCTGTGTGAAATATCTCCTTAAAGCCTGTTGACAAGTTTAGGAACTAGGTATGATAATATCCTATGAATTTATAACTGGGATCATGAGCCTTAGAGAGCTTCAGCAACGGGTCCAATATCCCACAGCTAGAACATGGAGAAGCAAGACGGGCATCCGGGTGTTTTGGCTGTAGAGAACGTGCTTTTAACTGTAGCATTGTGTGCCCTTGTTTTCACAAAAGGCTGTTTTAAAAAAGAATCTTTCAGGTGGAAAATGGCAGTCTCTAGCTCAACAAACCAGTTTTCTACAAGCGCACAGATGAAAATAGTGGATTAAAAAATGCATGTTGTTAGCTAGTGCCTGGGGGATCCTCGCATCTGTGGGATTTCTTACCTGTTTTGTCTGGAATCTTCACCTCTCCCAGATCCTGTGCCCACACCACCCTCCTCCCCTGGGCCACCGCACATTCTCAGGATCCTGTTAGAAAAACTGGTGCTAAAATGTTGCTCAATTTTAATTACACTTCCCAGCACCTTGCTGTCAGCTGCCCTTCTGAAATTGTTTTAATTGAAGTTCCATGAATCCTGGTGAGTTCAGATGGAGTTCATCTCTAAACCCATCCTGATTTCATTAGAGATTTGATCTTTCTTTTTTCACCAATAAAACATTTATTATCGTTATCTGTTTTGCAACCAATTTCTTTCTCCAAAGGGGAAGGGGGGTGGTGGATCAACCTCATTGTCATGCCTATAAAACTAAGAAATCATCTGTTGATTTTTCTGGCACACAATCCCGGTACCATATTAAAATAATAATTATATTAGTTTTAAATAAAGGCAACCCTCATTCAAGAGGATCATTAAGCCTGCAGGTGAATATTTATGAATTAATTACCTGCAGGGCTTAGGAAAAAATCATCTTCCTGAACACTGGTGGTATTTTGTGTCTAGTAGAGGGGACTTCAGGGCGACTTAATAGCTGATAAGGGATGCTGCTTAACACCCGTCTTATGCGAAATAAAGTTATACATGAACCAAGTAATATAAAAGTAAAGCCTCACCCAAAAGTAGTTTGTTGACCTCTGAGTGTTAATAATTAACAGTTAATTACTGTTAAATCATAATTGCCCAGCCTTGGCCAGGATTACAATTTAGACTCAGGAATCAGGTCCTAATCTGTATTTGAGATTATTTACTATGCGACATTCCCCACTAACCAATACCTGTCTCCTGCCTGGCAGATTTGAGTCACGATGTTTTTGTTCAGATTTCAGCTGCTGCTCCTTCTAGATCTTTGTTTCATGTATGTAATATACTTAAAATGCACTAAATGACAGTTTATAATATCATTATCTACAGTTAAAGATATTATAACTTCAAAAATGAAAAGAAAGTGCAGCCATATGTGGAAATGGTCTGTTTTGTGCCCTTTTAACCTTCCTCCCTTAGAGTTTCAACTGGACCAGACAGGCAACAGTACAAAAAATCATAGGTCTGCAAAATCATTTTGCTGTTTTATCCCACGGTTATCGTGAAAGGAAACTGAGTTATTTAGACAGTAAATAACAACTGAAGACTAATTCATTTTTTGCTTTCTCTGCTTTTTTTCTTTTATTTTGGTACCAAGTTCCAATATGTTCTTTATTACATGGTTTGATAATTCAAGGATGGCTCAGCCAATCCCTACTGCCCTGCCACCGCCTCCCCCAGCCCCCAATAACATGAGAGTTGATTTAAAACTTCACTCTGAACAGCCCCAGGGTTATTAGGAACAGTGAGGATGGAGTATGGATTAGGTTTAAAAGTAATAAAAAAGTAGACCTGTTGGTTAGGTGAAAAATTCACTATCAGATTCCTGAGTGCAGCGTTCCTTTTCATGTGCAAACGGCACTAAATGAGGCATTTAATTCAACAAATCCAAAGTTCTGATCCGCCAGAAATAGAGACTGGGTTAGTTCAATTTGTAACAAACGATCCTCGTATGATCAAAGTCCTGAGCGCTGATTTCAACATGCTGCTTAAATTAGTCTAACACCAAAGTCTTTGGCTGGGAGACAGTATTTGGAATGTCTTAGCAGAGGAGAAATTCTTTCTCACACATGGTTCTAATATCATGCCGTGCCAGCTTTGCTTTTTAATGGGCTGACAAGGAGGCACAGTGCTCACTTTCTGACTCCAGAAAGTTCTTGTGCTGTCACCCGCAAACCAGCTAGGATAATTTTTCCTTGGCTTCCTTATTAAAGACTGAATGAAGGGATTGTGTGGCTTTCTTAATGTCACTTGGTCTGTTTGCCATAAATTTAGGTGCTCACGATGAAAGCTGCACTTATATTTCGCTGGGAAATGGAATCAAGGAGCATGCACCTAGGTTCACAATAAATAACCAAGCGTGAGTTATTAAGTGAATTTCATATACCAGGGCCTTATTACATCAGCAGTTTAGATAATGGCTTCTGAAAAAAAATACATCTAGGTCTTTCCTGGACAAAGTGTGGAGGTGGTTGGGTAGGGGGCATCTACAGGGTGCCAAGGTACACAGGCGGAGCCAGCTAGGGTGAGAATGGAATAGGTGCTATTTGAAAAATAATAAAATATTTACATTTTTTGGGTACTGTTTGCCTTTTTAGCTCAGCAGGGAGGCTTGCAGGCATGTTGGCCAACACAACAAGCATTGCTACAGGCTTCCTGCCTGCGATTGTTTGTTTTTTTACAGAAGGAAGACTTGGGGTTGTTTAGACTGTGAGCCTAATTTTAGAGGATGATAATTATGTTGCTGCTAAACCACATATTTTGCAGAATTTGTTGCTCCATGGAAATAAATTGTACACATGTCCAGCCTGGCTGGCAGCCAGCCTGGTGCCCAGGGTCTCAGTTCTTCATATCATCTCAGGGTCCTCTCAGCAACTGGGACAGGGTAGTATGAGGGGATGGAGTGGGCTGAGAATGTGGAGGCTGGGGGACTGGGCTTGGGCTCCCGTTCTGTCCACCATGCTGTTGGTCTTAGGTAGGTCACATGAATTCCAAGGTAGTATCTTCTAAAGTATGTCATTTATAGGATGCCAGGATCAAAAATGTTGGGAGTCTCATGATCCACCATTCATTACATTCATCTTCTGGGTTGTCTTTAGCTCAAATCAATCCTACCCATCCTTTGTATTTCTCATACACTTTTGGAATAAATCAAAAGTGTAGTCAATGAGCCGGTTACTTATGAGGTAATTTCATGATGTCTGTGTCCACTGGAGACTAATCCCATCAGGCAGGTGCTATCTGTCTTATGATGAATCCCTGGTACTTAGCATTCAATAATGATTTGCAAAGTTCCTAAATGAAGACAGGGTTCTTAAATTTTAATGAGTGTTCAAACCAACTGGGGGGAGAGGAATTCATTGAAATAAAGTTCAAATTCAGCTGGACTGGAGTGGGCTCTGGAACTCTATATTTCTAATGCAATGTTGATGTTGCATTTTGAGCAGGGTTTAAGGAGTTTAACTGCATTTAGTCCTAAATGTACCAAACTGTTTACCTTTTCCTGGTGTAACACCTAATAGCATCAATAAACTTAGCCTCCTTTTATTCATCTATAAAACAGCCTAAAGGTGCTTTAAGGATCCTTGTGACTTAAAACATAAGAACTTTGAGGCATTGCTAGGAAAGTGTCAGTGAGCCAGCTTTGAGGGGGGTGAGGGGAGCACCTCCAAGCACATGATCTTATGAGGCACATGGGCACAAGCCAACTGGGAGTTCGAGAGACATAAAAAAGAAGTGGTCTTAGTCTAGCTGAACTCTTTTGGTGTCGGGCTTTTAGGGAGGCAACTAACTGTCAAGAGCAGTTCCTTCCCAGTTTTCTGAGTCGAGCATGCATGCTGGGCTGATGGGAAATTTCCTGTGCTCTGAATTCAGGATAATACAGATGCAGTGAGGTGGGGCAGCATGGATACAGCTGGACAATGAGCATGTCCAAGAGGACAACAGGAGAAGAATATGTGCATGTGAAATACACAATGCACTCCAGTAACTCAGCCACAAGAAAACATAAATTGCCCGATTTAAAATGGTGTGCAAATGACAAATAAGCATATGAAAAGATTGACATTATTTTTAGTGAGGAATTGCAAATTAAAATAACAATGGGATATCACCACACATCTCTTAGAATGACCAAAATGCAAAGCAAAGCAAAGCAAAACACAACAGCAAAAAAGAAGATCTAAACAAACTGACAATACAGATGCCTGAATGTACAATAGGAACTTTCCTTTATTGCTGGTATGAATGCAACGTGCTGTAGCTACTTTGTTAGTTTCTTAAAAAGCTAAACAGCCGAGTAGGGTGATACATGCCTGTAACTAGCCTAACTCTAGGAGGCTGAGGCAGGGTGATTTCAAGTTTGAGCCCAGCTTGGGTAATTAATTTTGAGACCTTGTCTTAAAACACAAAATTTAAAAAGGGACTAATGATATAACTCAGAGTGAAATTCTGGGTTCAATCCCCAGTACAGGAAAAAAAAAAAAAAAAAAAGCTAAACATAGTCTTACTATGTGATCCAGCAACTAAACCCCTAGATATTTACCTAGCTAATTTAAAAACATTTTTATACAGAATCCTGCATCTAAATGTTTATAGAGTGACTTTATCAATAATTACCAGAAAAAGATGGAAGCAAACAAAATGTCCTTCCATAAGAGAATGAACAAACTATTATCTATCCATAAATAATATTCAGCAATAAAAAATTGTATCTCAAGCCACATAATGACATGGGTGATTCTTAAATGTATTGCTAAGTGAAAGAAGTCAGTCTGAACTAACTTACTATAGATACAGGTGGTTATTATAGACTTTAAATACATATATGTATACTCATAAATTAGCATGTATACATGTATATCCTTGCTCTGTCTGCTGAAAGATCTTAGAGGAATGAGACTCATATCTGTTTATAATGCCTATTATAACGACCATATCTCTGTTTCATGTCTCATGCCCAGATCTTAGTTGCTAATACTATTCTCCAATAAATGGAACTAAGGCTGGGAGAAGTGGCTGACTGTAGGACATTCATCATAGGGTAAGAAATACAAAAGTTAAGGCTGGAGCATCTTACAAGGCAAGAAAGTGCTTTCAAAAAAGAAAATAAAACAGAAGCAAACAAAACCAGTCAAAACTTAACCACCAAATCCACAATAAAAAGGCTGTCACAGGTGTGGAGGAACTAAAAGAATTCCCAAGGGCAAGAGATATGGTAATTTGAGCCACAAAACTGAACAATATTGGACTGTCCCCTAAAGAATAAACTAAACACCCATGAGTTCAAGCTAATATAAAAAATGCTTGAATGAATAAATAAATGAGAGAGACTAGACCAATCTTCTGTATGGAAAAACTAAAATATTTCTTGTGGATTTAAGGGAGTATAATTCTTCACTCCTTCAGTGTGGGCTGCACACAGTAGTTTTCTTCCAAAAAGCAAAATGTTGGAAGGGAGAAAAGACAGATAATTTTAGAGAAGAAACATGACAAGTGTACTTCAAGCCAGGTGGTCAGGGTCGGCATCAACAGTGATGGATTTTTCTGAGAGAGTATACCTTTGATATGGTGGGCTAAGGTTGATAGTTTGCCACTGTGTTCTTCCTCTCAAAACACACTAGCCCAGCCTCACACAGGAAAAGGTCAGACAAGTTCCACTTGAGTGACATTCTGAAAAACCTAATCAGTACTTCTTAAAACTGTCAGGTCATCAAAATGAGAAAAGTCTGAGAAATTGCCACAGCCACGAGACACCTAAGAAAAGAGGATGACTCAATGCAGTCTGGTATCCTGGATGTGGTCCTGGAGCAGGAAAAGGCATTTGGGGACAACTGAGAGAATCCTAATGCAGTGTGAATCTGAGTTAATAATATTGTGTCAATTTTGAATCATTAATTGTGACCATTCTGTCATACTAATGTTAAGATGTTAATCACAGTGAAACTGAATGTGGGGTGTATGATTTCTATACTGTTTCCATGATAATTCTGCAAATCTAAAATTAAAATTTTATTTAAAAATTCATCATTATAAAAGAACAATGCCAGCTGGAACTGTCTTAGGAAGAATGTGTCAGGCACTGTGTTCCTCCCTAAGCAAAGGAGGTCTTTAATCTTTACAAGAGCCCTGTGAGTAATGTAGTATAATCCATATTTTGCACATATGGAAAGGACAAGGAAGACAGAAGAGGTAGGAAAATAGTCCAAGTTTAGGTAGCAATCATGAGGAATCCTACAAAGCTTAGGGTTTTTCCCTTTCCAGTAAAATGCACAAGAAATTATCATATATACTATGACTTCCACCCTCTTTACCAGTTGTGTTGTGAATGGGAATTGGAGAGTGTTTCTGCTCAGTATCTGGAAGTTTTAACCAGGACCTTCAATTAAACACTTCAATGAAGAGTCCTTGTAATTGGATTCAGAGTGGTGGGGAGCACCTGACTTAAACAGAAGAGCAAAGATGGGAAATTCTGGACACATGGTGTTTCTATTTTCTGTTTCTATATCAGAGTACTTGAGACTGAATCATTTATAAAGAAAAGAGGTTTATTTCAAGAGTATGAGGTCAGCATCTGTTCAGTTGCTAGTGCAAGGCTTGTGCTGTTTTATGCAAGGCAGAAAAGTGGAAGCAGAAAAAGGAAGTATGCAGAGAGAGAAAGGGGGCCAAACTCTCCTTGAGAGTTAATCCATTCTTGTGCGAAAATCACTAATCCATTCTTCAGGGTTTCACCTGCAACCCAACAGCTCTTAGAGGTCCACTACCTCTCAACATTGTTATCTTGGCAACTAAATTTCAACATGAGCTTTGGAGGGGGACAAACCATCTTCAGACATGGCACATGAAAAAGGCCTTTCTGGCTCTGCATTATTATTCCTAAATGTCTCTACCTGCCTTATTCCAGCCTGTCCTCATGGTGAAGTGCCTGCCTAACAGTTCCTCTCATCTTCTCTCAGCCAGATCCTCCCCTCCATGATGCCTTCACCTGAGCTTCCTGCTTTGTCTGCACTGAGTAGGACCTTTGGGGACCATGAATGACAACAAAGAGATGAGGAGAAGATACTGTGAGTCAGTGGGGCAGAAAGTCCCCCAGGCACTAGAAGAAAGGATGACGGAATCCTTGTGGGGTTGCTGACTTGGACAGCTGCCTCTCCTGTCTCCGGGGTTCTCCCCAATGGGGGCTGACTGGGGTATGGACATAACTGTTGGGTTGGGAGTGTTGCTTTCTACTGCTGGCTGCTGGTGTGGCCCCCAGTCTATGCTCTACCCATGTGTCCAGAGCACCTTCCTCCTGCCCACATGGCACTGGGCTGAGAGCTTCCTGCCCAGGTCTCTGTCCCATCTTGCGGCTCTCACAGTGATGGCTGCTGTCTTAGGTGAAGAGGCTCCACTCTATGATATTCTGACACTTTGGGAACACCCCTCAGTCTCCAAAGGGGCTTCCCTCTCCATCAAACTCTGCTGTTCATCTGAGTCTTGACTTGAATTCATCTCCTTACAAGGATTCATGTGTTGTGGCAACTGCGCTGGTTTTTGTAAAAGAATGGAGACAAGGATGGGTAATATTCTTTTAAAAAATATTCTTCAAAAAAATGAGAAATGTGAAGGTAGCTATAGGGTATTCACTTTGCTGAATGAATGACCATTTTCAGTGTCCAAAGTAGTTAGTCCTGCCACCATCTCTCCACATCACACAGAACAGACTCCACAGAATGTACTCACTGGAACTAATTTTAGAAAACAGAAGCCTGTGACAAGAAAATATTTGTCTCTCTTATTTATTTGAATTTGGACAATAGATATTTATGTTTCTGTGGCTCCTCCTCTGATGATGATGGTGGTGGTGATAATAAACAAATCCTTTTTGCTATTCAGTTTTTTTAATGGTGGGGGAAGGTTCCAGAGCAACAGATATCAATTCCTTTCAATGTGCTCCCAGGAGAAAGAATCCAGAGACACCTTGGGTCAGATAAAGCTTCTCTTCTCCTTAAAAAGGCCAGTTGGATGGGGTTTAAGTGTCTTTGTTCCCTTGACTCAAGTTGCAGGAGATACACGTCATTTCAAGAAGTATGGAACTAATTGAGGAATATGTCCAGCTCTTGTAGAGGTGAACAGGGCAGATAAATAAAAACTCCATCACACATAAATCTTTGCTCCCAACATCAAAGAAGCAGGATCCTGCTAAGTGTATTTGTATAATGCAGTAATTTATGCAAAAAGCAGCTTTGATAAATGTCCCCTAATTTATTGTCATGTATCTCAAATCAAAGTCAAACATTTATAGCCTGAGCCTGAAGGAAGCCAGGCCTCAGAAAACCAAAGGGGTTTGAAGTAGGTAAAGCTATGTTGGGCAAAAGGTTAAAAAGGGTCTGTTTTGAATGTTAAGAACTTTCTACAGAAATGGCAAAAGAAAGAGGGGTCTAGTTTAGCTCCTTAAGATAAAATAAGTCAGAATCCTTAGATATTTTTCTTTCATGGAGAAACATGATCCATGCACTGAACTATTCTTAAGGGGACAGAACAAAGGACAGATCATCCTAATGTGACAATAATAATAATAATAATAAGCCATCCTTTATTGTATTCTTACTATACAAAGCATTTGACATTCATTTCTAGTCACTTGTCATGCAGCTCTGTCAAAGTAGTCTTGCCCCCTTGTTTTACAGCTGGAGAAACTGAGGCAGCATGTAGCATGTGAAGTTAGAATACTTTGGAAGCAATAGAGATGTGCTCATGGCACAGAGCTGTTGACCATTTTTCCTCAGCAGGATTTGCTTATGTCTTTCAGGATCATTTGTTCCACAGATAGATAGAGAATGTGTTTCCAAAGGTGAAGATTTAGGCCTTAATTATCATAAGGGAGTCCTGGATTCAAGTCCTATTTCTATCAATTTCCAGCTACATAACTCTGGACAAATCCTTAATTCTCCTGAGCCTCAAAATGTCCATCTATTGAACAAAAGCCAATCCCAGTGCCTACTGGTGGGACCATGATAAGGATTAAATAATATACCTGCTAAGTCCATGGAAAGGGGTCAGTTAATGGGTGTTGCTGATATATAATTTGCACTAGTAACAGTTTACCATGATAGGTCAGGAATGTAAAAGAATACACTGTTCCCAAAAGTAAACTCTGGGAAGCAGCCATAATTCTAAAATATGAGAAGATAACCAGCCGGTCTAACATGGTATTTTTCATTTTCAGTCTGAAGAACTCACTCATGATCTCTATAAAATAAACTTACAATTCCAGTAGTAGCATTGCCATAGACAGCAGCTGTTTAAAAGATTTTACTGCCCATCTGGTGGCTTGGCATGGGCTTTAGGCTGGTTCGAAGAGAGAGGACTTTGCTCTGTGATTTCACCAGCTGGTAACTGGTATTGCAAACCCGTATGCAGCTCCCTGCCTTCTGGTTAATAAAACTGAGATAGGGACAGACTTGCAAAGGGCAGAGTGTTTTCCCCACCCAAGGGCTTAGCCTCCAAGGTTTGGACTATGATATTGGGCTGGTTTCTGTCCAAGGTAAGGCCCTCAGCAGTTGTAAACTTCACGATTCAGCTATGTGTGGGTTTAGAGGGGCTTGAGGACATGTTTGCTTTCGACTTGTTGGCTTTGCTCAGTTCCGCTTGCTGGGACAGTGTGGGAGGACAAGGCTCTTCCCACCCAGATGGTGGTTGGGAAGTTTTGCCACTTGACTTTTGCAACATGCTAACGAAGAGCTCCCTTTCCTCCTGCACTCACTTCCAGAGCTGGGGGGAAGGGTCTCCACCCTTTAACATGGAATCTGGGCTGCAGAGGATTAGCCCAGAACATGACTCCTAGGGAAAAACCAGAACTGGAAGACTCAGCTCCTGGGTTCTTGGTTCAAGATGCTTCTTGGTTACAGGAGACTCAAGTCCCTTCCTTGACTGAGAACTCTCCCTCTATCATCTCTAAGATGGGAATAAAGAATGCTGGCTATCTCACAAAACCAGTGGACACATGAAACCAGCAGACACATGAAACCAGCAACCTATGAGAGCATCTGGAGGAGATCTGGCATGTCATAACTGTTCTCTCTCTTGACCTTAGCTTCCATATTCCTCTAAATCATGGCAGGGGCTTACTTTCCACCTGAGAGTCGTCCATTGGTACAACCCTCTGCCTAGCTGTGACCCTTGGGGCTCTGGGTGCTAAAAAGAGAAATCAGATGCAAACATGTACATGACTTCCTCCTCAGCTCTGGTGTCTGTACAAAAGTCCCTCTTAAAAACTAGGGAACTTCCAAGGCAGTTACAGAAAGGGAGGATGTGACACTTTATCAAGGCCATTAGTTGAGGCCTCTGTGAGACGCTAATTTGGACTTGAGCACCAGGAATGCTACAGGTTCCTGAGGAACCACCATTGGCCACTAGCTGCCATGCTGTCTGCAGAGATCCTATGCATGGTGTCCAAGGGAGGTGAGAAGGGATCTACTCCTCTTTGCTCCCAGCCTTGTCCAGATAGTGGTCCAGAGCCTAACATATCCTTTGGTCCACACAAGGTCAAGCGTCAGTGGAATCCAGGCATTGGTTCCTACCCTTCAAGTGGCCTAGAAAGTCTGATTTTGATCTCAGTCTACACCAACACTTGTTCTCCCACTCCTTCTTGATCCCATCTCTACCTTAAAACGCATCCCAGAAAATCATTCCCACAGGGCCCTCTGCCAAGATTCAAAGGAAAATGTACCCTGTCCTATGGCCAGCAGGGAAGTGAATGACCTGACCTCCAGATGTGCATCATTTCCCGATGGTCACCATGTGCAGACTCTGGTGATGACTCTGGTGTGTCTGTGCCTCCACTCACTCTTGGCACTGAACAGCCCAATTTAATGAAAAAGAAGAGAAAGAATCTCTAATTGTTATTAGTATTAATTTTTTGGTTTCCTTTTCTGTCTCTTGCTTTTGGTTTTATTCTTAAATTCTTTCAACTACTTGGAAATCTTTCTTTGTCTGATCTGAGACGGGGAGCTCCAGTATATTTTGTGAAAATTAGAAAACGATGCCCCTTCCCTGCAGGCACATGGCTTCTCAAGTGCTCAGTGGTGGTGCAAGGAATATGGTGCCCTTTTCCCTGAGCAACTTCAGCCTTACCCAGGGTGCTTTGCTTGGTAGTGGTCTCAGAGGCTGAATTTCAGTCCTCACTCACTCTTCAGCTGTGTACAATTGTTATGGCTTGAATCTAGATGCATCCCCCACCTTGCTCAAGCCTCAGGTGCTCATAGGTGGGACATTTCAGAGGTGGCTGGATTGAGGCTGTGTGTATATGGATTAAGGATGTGTGATAACTAAATTACTCCACTGATTGGTTTATCATAGTTCTGGGTATAAACAATAGGAAGACCCGCCCTTTGTGTATGTGGCACCAACCAATAGGCTTGTAACCTGGAGGGGATGGAAGACTCCCTGCTGTTGCTGCCTCCTGCCTACCATGCTATGGACTGTTTCTTCTCTGTACAGATCTACAAACTGTGAGTTAAAATAAACTTTTCTTCCTTTAACTTGTGGGTATTGGATAGTTGGTCTCAGCAATGATAGAATAACTAAGACAGCAATCTACACATCTGTCTGTGGCCTCCAGGTTCCTCGTCACCTGGCCTTGCTGCAGTCTTGGAACTTGTGCTCTCTTCAGGCATGAGCATTTTCTAACTCATTGTCCTTCTTGACCTCTTTATAATACTTTATATACTTTAAATTAATGTTCCCAATCAGTGTGGAGGTTCCTCAAAAAACTAGGATTGAAGGTCCCATTCAACCCAGCTATTCCCCCTCTGTCTATCTTCCCAAAAGAATTAAAAACATCATATCACAGTGATATATATGTACCCATGTTTATTGCAGCATAGGTTATAACAGCCAGATCTTGGAAACAATCTAAATGCCCATCAACTGAGGAATGGATAAAAAAGATGTGGTATTTCTATATAGTGGAATACTATTCAGCCTTAAAGAATGATAAACTGGACATTTTTAATAGGTGAATAGATGTGCCTTGAAAACTTACTTATTAGTGAAATAAATATGTCACCCATGCATAATCATTGCATTTGTTTCATTAGTATGATAAGAAAAAAACATGTATTTCGTCCCAGAGAGAATAACTTCAGCCAAACAATGACTCAGACCATACTTGCCTTCACTTTTGGAAGTTTTAAGAAATTTTTGATGAGCTATAAGGTTTGGGATTTTTTGCATATGGATATTCAGCTGTTCCAATATATTTATTGGAGGTACAATCCTTTCTCTACTTAATTGCTTTTGCATGTTTGCCAGAAATCAAATGTCTATTATGTGGCTATCTATTTTTGGACTTTACTTTGGTACTTTGGTGGCTTGTCTATCTTGATATCAATGCCATTTTGTCATGATTGGTGTAACTTTGTGATAGGTGATGGGATTGGGGAGGATTGGAGTGCTAATTTTGTTCCTTTAATCAAGTTATTTAGACTATGCTGAGTCTTTTTTTTATTGTTACAGAAATGTAAGAATCAAAATGTTAATCTATATGAAAAATGATGTTAACAGATTGATAAGGGATTGTGTTTTCTGATCTTTATTATTTTCTTCTATTCGTTTTTGTTTCATTCTGTCCTTTATTTTAAATAAAAATAAATAAATTAATGAATGCTCCTGTAGGAAAGCCTGGGATTTGGGTGCAGAAATGGGTCCAACTTGGAACCAGCCTCTAGAGTGTCTGTGGGCTGTAAGAATTGAAAAGAGAGCAGGAGGCAGAAGGGAGAAAATAGCATGCACACAGCCTTCAAGGAGTGGTCTGAGCACACTCCAGGGCCTTCCCACTGCCCATGCTCCTCCAGCTGCCCACAGTGGCTTTCCTGGCTGGGCTGGGTGCAGGGGTGGGGGGGCAACCAGCACAGTTGCTCAGAAGTGTCCCCTACCTGCTGCCTTGACACCCGTAATACTTGGGCATGAAGGGCCCTGCATTTCTATTTTACACTGGGCTTTGCAAATTATGTTGCTGGTCTCTTTCTCATCTTTTGCCTGCCTTTTGGGGGCTAGTTTTCACAACAATGTGTTTCTTTTTGTATTTCTTCATTCAACACATCTTAAACTGTACTATATGCCAGGTGTTTGAAAGGCAGCAATGGGAAAAACCAGCAGGGTCCTGGCTCTGCTGGGGATTGTGGACTACAGGCGTCCAAACTTGAGAAGAAAAGCAATGGCCCGGAGAGCAAGAGAGGGAGAGTTCAGAACACTCAGCATGCAGGGAGGACGGAAGCAGGGAGACAAGTGAGAAGGGCTTGGTGAGGGATCTCTTTGGTTGACATTTGAGCTGAGGTCCATGGGACAAAAGAGGCAGTAGCTGTCCCATGAAGGCTGGGTGTGGTGGCATAGTGCTCCCAGTGCAAGGAATGGTAGGTGCAAAAGTCCTGGATGGGCACAAGAAATAGCACTGAGGATCAATAAATGGGAGCCTATCAAAAAAAGCTTCTGCACAGCAAAAGGGACAACCAACAGACTATAGAGACAACTCAGAAAGTGGGAAAACATTTGCAGTTATTACTTGGACAGAGACTACATTTGGGAATACATAAAGCAAAGAAAACTAGACCTCACCGAATAAAAACTCAATTAAAAAAGGGAAACTGAAATGAATAGACACTTCTCAGAGGCAGAAATACAAATGGCCAAAAGTCATGAAGAAATAAATGATTGACATCACTGGCCATTAGAAAAATGCAAATTAAAACACCAAGATTTCATCTCACTCCAAAAAGATTGGCCATCTTGAAGGAATAAAGTAGTAACATATGTTGGTGAGGCTGCAGGGAAAAAAGAGCCCATCCGCACTGTGGTGGGAATGTAAACTAGTACAAAAACTATGGAAATCAGCTTAGAGATTCCTTAGAAAACTGAAATTCGAAGTTCCATTTGACCCAGCTATTCCCCTTCCAGGTATCTTCCTGAAAGAGTTGAAGGCACCATATTACAGCATCACATGTATATACTGGTTTATAGCAGCACAATTCATAATAGCTAAATTTTGGAAATGGCCTGTTTAACCATCAACAGAAGAATGGAAAAAAAAATGTGGTATTTATACACAATGGAGTACCAGTCTGCTGTGAAGAAGGATAAACTTGAGTTATTCATACAGCTGTATTTTGAAACCATAATATTATGTGAAATAAGTCAGACACACAAGTTTAAATAGTTTGTGGTGCCTGTTATATGAGAAACTGAAAATAAAAATAAAGAACAAGATAATGGATAAATAAGAAGTACAAAGATCTTTTTCTAATGAGAAAAAGAACAAGAAGAAGAGGAAGGAGGATAGAAGAGAGAAGGGAGAGAAAAGGGACTAAAAAAGATTTGGGAGGAAGAATGGTGATAGGGTTTTCATAAATGGACAGAGAGGGGACAGAGAGATGAAAGGAGCAGAGAGGAGGCGGGGAGCGAGGATGACAAAAGAATTTAGATGTGTTATAGCCATGTCCCAACTGCTCACGATGAATGTGATCATTATGTACTATAAACATGTAGCAGTAGCAGTAATAGTAATAGTAATAATAATAATAATAAAAAGCCCTGAGTAAGGACAGAGCTGAGGCCCTTCCAGGGGGCTGTTGTCAAAGAAACAGGTATAGATTTTTTATTTTTAAAATTTTTATAGTGCTGAGGTTTAAGCCTAAGCCTCATTTATGCAAGACAAGTGCTGTATCATTGAGCTACAATACCAGCCCCTGGTGTGGATTTTAAACACGAAGAACAGGTGAGGGAAAGACATAGCAGTGGCAGGGGATTAAAAAGGTTTTTTTGTTGTTGTTAAGCAGCTACTGTATTCCAGATGTTCTGCATAGATGAACCCCTTTGAATAGTCATGCAAATTGTGTATCATTCCCATTTTCCAGGTGAGGAAATCGGGGTCTAGTGTCTCAAAGTCATCTAGGCCATAAAGAAGTGAGGCATGACTGGAATTTAGACTTCTCTTATTCCAAAGGCCTTGCTTACTCCTATGCACTGGCAGTATTGGTCTATGGTGCATCCTGACACTGGAGGGTAGAAGGATGGTTCCCCAGTGTCTTGTGTTCCTTTCTGGGCTGAGGGACTTCTGAGCCCTAACCCGGTGGACAAGAGATGAAATGGTCTTTCATCACATTCACTGGAGACGGTGATGAAATTTTATCCCATGATCACTTAAATAAAGCCAGCTGGAAGTAGCTGTTTCAGAGACACAAACAAGTGTACCTCATCCAAGATATTTTTGTGCATGGTGTCTTGTCTGTGCCCAGCTTCAAGTCCAGCAGAAAGGGGGTGACCAAAGCACATTAATTAGTTATAATGGAAGCTCTCTCTTTCAATGCATGCCTTCCTTTATCTCCGTGATCTGGAAATGGCAAGTCAACTTTTATTTTTGGAGGAACTCCAAAATCTCTTGATCCCTGCGCCTGTCTGAAATCAATTTTAAGGCCAAGGCTTGGAGGATGTGTTTCTAAGCATATAAGCAGAGGCCAGCCTGCAAAGGCTTCCCAGGCTGGCAGAGGGGTGGGGCAGTGGTGGTGGAGTCTTGAAATCCAGTGTGTAAATTCAGGGTCTTGCAATCTGGTGTGTAAAGGTGGTTGGGTCTTGCAATCCATGAAGGTTTCTGGGAAGCAAAAGCTGAATTCATGGCAGAATGCATGAATACATGCAAAAATGGCATTGATGCTATTGAGTACCTCCTGTGTACTTGGCCCTGCAAAGAGAACATGAAGGAGCCTTGTCCCCAGGGACCTCACTTTCTAGAAGGAAAGAATGACAATGAATAAATAAAAAAAGATGAGCAATCATGCCACTTTCAGACAGGGAAGGACATAAGGAATGTGTTAGAAAGTGGCTAGGGTGGTAGGAAAGGCACTTTTGAATTAAGTCTCTCTGACAAGGGACCTTCAGGTTGAGACCTCAAAAACATGAGCAAAATAAAAAGACAATGGGCTTCAAAAATGAGGCAGTAATCACAAACTGAGAACTCTCAAATAATCCTGTAAGCTTATTTTTGTTTTATCTATGCAGTATCTTCATGTACTAGAGCGCTCTATTATAACAATCTTTCCAAATAGGGCCCGACTGGAGTGCAGTGCTCAATTAGAGCTGATGGGTGGTGCATCTTATTTCTTTGGCAATGCTGATGGCAAAACAGTTATTAATATCTAGGTTATTGCCTGGGTTCTGTTATAGGTTCACTATGTGACTTTTGGTAAGGCACTTAACCTATCTAAAAAAGGGCCAGCCAAAACTCTGTAAAGATCTCAGAACATTGAAAGTTAATGATTCCATGATCTAGTAGATTGAAACAAAACCTCCTGAGGGGTTACTGGGAGCACATGGATTCCCCCACTTGTGCAGAAAATTCCATTACCAGATTCCGACGAGATCATAGCAAAGGTTGTTTGCTTGGCTTGATCTCACAGCCTTGATCCCCGGCTTGGGCTGCCCAGGAGCACCGGGCTGGCACCCACATGTGTCTTATATTAGTGTTGTGTTCCCAATGGCATCAGTCCTAAAATCTGCCCATTTCACCGTGGAGTTGCTCAGCATGGCCTGAGTATCATTTACACATGATTCTGTCTCTGGCCGGGGAAGCTCTTGGTTCTTTTTTTCCTTTCTCCGCCTCCCCTTTTCTTGCACAGGTGTTTGCTGCAGCCATCAAAACCAGAGTGGATCAATCACAGTGATGCTTCTAAACAAACTGAGACACGTTTTTGAAACTTCACTTTAAGAAAGAAGAAAGGAAAACGCTTGTCATGGGGCTTCAGTAACCTGGTGTCTTGTCCACGTGGGATCCCTGAAGGCAGACAGGAGGATACAGGGTAATGCTGGGGAGGAAGGCAGGAAAAGAAAACAAAAGAGCAGAGGAAATGGCTTCACTTGCTAATGGCTACGTGGTCTACAGCTGGAGTTCAGAGAGCTCCTTAATTTCAGCTAAATGATGCTCCGGGTGAGTGTCCCCTTCCTGGGGAGTGTGACAATATGAAATGCTTGGTTTATATAAATAAAACACAATTCTACATAGTTTGCAGGGTTGAGAATGACCCCTTATGACTTGGTGTTGGAGAGAACCTTCATGATCACTGAACACTGTCTTCCCAAACCGTCCCCTCACTGTGGAGAGCGAAAGGAAATGGATGACACTTCAAAATCTTTCCCCTAAGTGATTTGCCTCAGTTTCCCAGGTTTTTCAGCATTGGGCATCCTATACAAGCCCTTCCCTCTCCCACTCACCTGTAGACCTATGAGTATCATGTGTGCCCCTGAGGACCTCATCAGAGTTTCTGTAGCTGTGTCTACACAGCTCTGAGTTGACCAGTCACCAGGAAGCAGGAGAATCTGCTAGTTAATTTGTGATTTCAGCAGACCATGCCTAATATACTGACCCATTTTTAGAAGTTTGCAACTATTATTGTTACTATCGCTAGTACTAGTACTATGCAGTACTAGATGAACCCAGGGCCTTGATATTGAGCTATATCCCCAGCCTGTTTATTGTTTCAGTTTTATTTTTTGAGACATTACCCATGCTGTGCTCAAACTTTCAATCCTCCTGCCCCAGCCTCCAAGAGTTCCAGGAATATGGGTATACGCCACCATATCCAGCTAAAATACTCTGTGTGGCAAGGTTGTTTGACTCTCAAAGGGCCAATGGATTAACCTAGGTTGATTGTTTTTCATTCTTTCATTTAAATTTACCATTTGAAAGTTTTTGGGTAGATGTGGTCACATAGCTCAATATATAAATATAACACAAACACAGTTTAGTGTCTTCCCTTTGTGGCGCAAAGGTAACAACTTGCACGTAATATTCTCCTTGTTGCCACATTTTGAAAGACTGGCTCTGGTTTTCAACTTTATGTACAAGGCTGCCATAATTATTTCTAGGGTCCAGTAACATAGTGAGTAGGTAAAGATTTTGAAAAATATAGGGAAAAAGTCATGCACATTCAGAGCAGGAGATAAAAGATAACCTCACCTTTAATTTGGAGATTTAAAAAAATGAAATGCTCCCTTAACCAAAGAAAGGAAAGAAGGAAGAAAGGAAGAGAAAGGAAGGAAAATTCTACAAAGATAGTAAATCAAACTGAGAAGGACCTCGAAATCCGAATCAATGTGATATTAAGCAATCTCAGAGAGTGATTATGAAATTTGAGAGAAAACCAATGAGTAGGTAAGGGTAAAATATTTTCCCATTGATTTTTTTGAAAGTAAGTAGATGAAGGAGAGGGAGCAGGGAAAGAGATAAAGAGAGAGACTCTGAGGAACAGCTGCATCCAGGCTTTCCAGCGCGGACAGGCTGCCGCTGGATAAAGATGAAGAGCCATTCGTCTCCTTGATGTTTTTGTGTAGAAACAGCCATGGTTTCTAACAGAGACCAGACAGAGGAACAGTGAACATATGGTCATATGTCACACTCATTTGCAGTTCTAGAGATGGACACCCAGGTTTTTAATCACAAGAGTGGGTAAAGTAAAAAGGACACAGCATAGGGATGCAGGATTCTTGCATGCTCGGTGCGTTTAAGTGCATGCATGCACACATCTAGGCCTTTAACAACATAGAAGAACTCACAAGCCTGGGCATTCATCCACCACCTTAGGACATGCAGGTGCATTTGGTCAGTGCTATGTGTGGCTCTGCAAGTGGGACCCCAGACCCCTTTTGCTGGCCCTGAGAAGATGCTTCTGCCCTCTTCACAAGTGTGAGATTCAGATGGCAGTTTCCCTTTGCTGAAGAAACTTGCCATTTATTATGTTCCTGAGTAAATAATTGGCACACGATGCAGTAGAAATCATGGTGAATTACTGACAAAATACTTACAGACCACCTCTCAACACACACTCCGCCTGTCATTTGTGTAAGAGCTGCAAACCCAGGGAAGATGTGACTGATGATCGCCTTGTCCCCAAAACAAAGAATACTGCTCCTAAGGAAATAACAGCAAGGGAGTCGAGTGCTTTACAGAGCGAACGGTGCAGTGAGGCAATTAAAATAAATGTGATTTTCCAGATCAGGAAAACTCAAGCCTACTAATTACTTTGCAGCACCTCTTCTTGTTGTCTGCATTTCCCTGCATCTGTTTTTATTTTGCAGTGCCATTTGTCCTCCCTGGGGCTTCCTGCCCAAGGAGTTGACATGGAGAGAGCGCCTCTCAGAATTGGGCTACAAAGCCAGCGTTTATTCGGCATACAGATGGACAACAGCAGGCATCACAGCCTCATGCAACGGGTAATGTGTTTCTGATGAGAAGTTCTGTGTGCTCCCAGGCCTGCAGACCTCAGATCCTGCGCTCCTTTGGAACAGGAGACCAGGACTCGAGACAGAGAACTTCCCTTCTTTGGGGGTGACAAATACTCCAAGTTAAGTTTGACTAACAGGCCTCCTACTACGGGGCAAAGACGACTTTTTAATTCTCACTCTCTCTTAGAAAAATCAATGGGAAAATAGTTGCTCTTTGCCTACCCATTGGTTGTCTCTCAAATTCCATAATCACTTTCTGAGACTGCTTAATACAACATTGATTTGGGTTGTTCAATTGGCAATTGGGAGTTATACGACTGGGAAGTGTAGAATATTTTCAACCTCATATTTCATGTTATATTAGTTGAAAACATATTTTTAAGATGTGTATTATTAATGACACAATGAAATCTCATTAGTGGATGGGGTTGATAGATGTGGTTTATCTAACATTAAGCAGAAATTGACATCTTGAGGGGAGTATCAAGATTCTGTGATCCCAGACACTGATATTGAACAGGCAGGGGCCAGGAGCAATCCACTATTGATTAGATGGTGCAAGTAATTATATTTACCGAGCCGTTTTATTGGGTGGGGCAGAAGGTGAGGTGGTTCTTCTTTAGAGTAGAGAGAGAGCAATCAACAAAGATGTTGTCAGTGAGAGCCCCAGAGCCAGCGTGATTTTCTCAGGCTTTGCTCTGGCCTTGCCCTGGTACTAATTATTAGTTAGCAATGCAGCGTAGGCTGGAAGATTCCCAGAGCCTTTGTGGTCTAAAAACTTCTGTTTTCTAGCAGTTTCCTGGTATGTCTTAGACTAGGGCTACAGCCTTGCTTCAATCTTTACCCCAACCCTTCCCCACACAACCACCATCACCACTATCACCATTACCATTACTTATCATTACCACCACCACCACCATCACTATCATCATTACCACCACCATCACCACCACTGTTTCCACCATTACCACTATCACTCACCACCACCATCTCACCATCAGTACCGCCAGCAGCGGCAGCAGCAGCAGCAGCAGCACTGTTCCCATCATGGACACTACCATCTCCACCTCCATCAGTGTCATCAGCCTTTACCAACACCCCCAACATCAACACAAACATCACTGATCACCAGCACTGCCGTGACCAGCAAGTATCACCACTGCTCCCACTATTGGCGCCACGACTGCCACCGCCAGCATACCATATCACCACTATAACCATGATCATCACCAACATCTACTAACCGCACTAACACGGATGCCCTCAACAGCACCACCACTGTGCCACCAGTGAGGAGACAGCAGGCTTAGGAGCTGACAGCTGTGGGATTGAGCTTCTGCCCTGCCACCCTGGCATTGTTACCTGACCCAGAAGATTGTGATGGTTAAATGAATAAAAACCAGAGCAAGCAGGTAGTAAATGGGAGGCAGTGCGGTCAGATCTTTCATAAAATAAGTTCTTAGCTTTCTCGTTCCTGATACCTTTTCTATATCAATGGAGAATATGGACTTTGACTCCCTTCCCTCCTTCTCTACTCTCTCTCCCTCCCTCCCTCCTTTTCTCTAGATCCTTTGGTTCTGAGACTGAATCATTTATGAAATGTTTTCAATCATCAGAAATACCATTATCTCAACTAGATGGTGAGTTCCTTGAGGGGAGACTCATGTCTACCCTGCTCCACCAGTCTTGTCATGGTGCCTGGGAATTGATAGGGGGCTTAGTGGGCTTTGATTGAACAGTCATATAGGTCTATAAAAATAAGGCCTTTACATATATTTGGCCTAAAGTTACATTTTTTTTCTATTAGAAGTTAATTCCATAAGTGTCAAACACTCAAAAATATTCCTATAAAGAATTTCTTCACAGCATTATGTACAATGACCAAAAAGTGGGGGCTGGGTGACACAGTGCCTGCCTGGCAAGTATGAGGTTCTCAGTTTGATTTCAGGTACCTTCATCTATATAACTAAATATCATTCAGGTATCTTAAAAATAAAATGGAAGCCAGGGATGTAGCACAAGTGCCTACCTGGCAAGTGCAAGGTCATGAGTTCAATTCCTGGTACAAAAAAAAAGAGTGAAGTATACTTATGACAAGATCATTTACAGTCTACTATTAAGTTTAAAAGGGGGACACAAAAGTAGTAATATGCATGGATCTTTTTTGGCCTATGCTTACTTTAGTGGGTTATGTATAAGTGCACAGAGAGATCTGTAGATAGAAACCAGGGAAGCAGTGTGGAGAGACAGAGACTGATTGATCTATTAGAGGGGAGAAGGAGTTGCTGGTAATTTTCTTTTTTATATCTTTCTATTCTCTTTTGGATCAGTTTTAACAATGAATGATCATTACTTTCATAATCACCAAATAAAGCATTAGTAGTACAGTAATTTTGTTTTAATGCTGTCACTCTATTCTTCTTCCAGGTGTGACTCCTTTGCCAGGGTCACGAAGGTGCCCAGCCCTGGAGAAATGCAGCCGAGTGCCGTGAGGGTGCTCAAGGAAATTCAAAGTGAACAAAGTACCAGGTGGTCATGGACCTTTCCAGACAGGAGGAGCAGAGGACATGGGAGCTGTTTGTCCCTGACAGGAATTCCCTGTTGACTTAAAGCATTCAGCATGGGTTTTGTAAGATTGCAGGATTACTGCCTGCAAAATATGTCATGCCAAATCCAAGCACTTCCAACATTTAGGAGCATGTGCCTGTGTCCTAAGACAAGAATAGGAAATGTTCTCCAAATGCCTACCTCCACAGGCCCTGCCAGAAGGTGTCTGTGCCATCTCACCTGTGGCAGTCCTGTCTTTCTCTACTGATCCCTGGAACATGGAGTGAAGCGTGCTGTTCTTCGGATAAGCTTGTGTCATCACGATGTAAGATAGAGCTCAGTGTTCTCACATCTCGATAGTCCCTGGGTTCTATTTGGAAAAACCACAAATGGAATCATGTTTCTTCCTCAAAATGTTTATTTTTAACCTGCTATACGGTAGACACAGTAGTAGCAATTGAAGATAAGAGAATGTAAGTCATTCAGCAAACACGTACGGGGCACCTCCGTGAGCCAGGTGCTGGGCTATATGCTGCAGACACAGAGAAGGATAATGAGATCCAGAGAGGATGATCCATGAACAGATTATCTGATTAGCCTTCCTGCTGACACATAAGGCATCCACTGAGCAAGGGGCTGAGAGGCTCCTGGAGGATGCGGAGTGGACTCTGCTGTGGGATTGCCCCAGTACACAGGGTTCCTGGTGCAGATTCAAGGAAATCTTTTTTTCCCAGGAAAATATCTGCACTAAACTTTAAACTCATTGTAGTCCCCTGCATCCATGGAGATGGGTTCCAGACATAGGAAAAAGCATGGAGTAGATGGAGGGAAAAAACAATCAGATGCTCAGGCCTAAGGGGAAAAATCAAACACATCTAATTCTTAACAGGCCCACAGTGGGTGGTTTTTCTAAGCTACTTTAAAAATTATTTGAACATTGATTAACCCTGACTCACACTGTCAGTAAATCTCCATGGGGGCCCTCTAGAGGGGGCTGGGTTGAAGGATATCTACCAAAAGGAGGCAAGGCATGATTTAAACTGTTCATCTATCAGCACTCCATCACTATAAGGAAATACCTGAGGCAATGCACCTATAAAGGGAAAAGGGTTATTGTACCTCAGAGTGGTGAAATCCAGTCCATAATGGAGGGCTCCTAATGCTTTGGGTTTCTGGTGAGGCAGAACATCAAGACAGGAGCATGTGGTAGAACAAACTTCATTTCATCAGCCAGGAAACAAAACAAAACAAAACAAAACAAAACAAAACAAAGCAGGAAAAGGAAGAGCTGGATGGAAGTCTTGCAATCCCATTCAAGGTCACTCCCTCTGTGACCTAAAGACATCCCATTAGACCCCACCTCTTAAAGGTCCCACCACCTCCTAATAGCACCCTTTCCTCATAGGTCAAGCAGACTTTATTTAACATAAGAGCCTTTGGGAGCCACTATCTGTCATCAAACCACAGCAGGTGACTGCATGGTGCAGAGATGTCCTCCCCTCCTGTTGGGGAATTGAACCTCCAACTCCCCTCCAGCCAGGCCTGGGAGGGAGAGGTGCCCTTTCTCCAGGCTCTGGAAGCAGAGCGCTGAAAACATGTCCTCTTTGCATCGCCTTGATGGGAAGAGGAACTCAGATAAAGGAAACAGATACCTATCTGCTGTTGGGGAGCTTTGTTTCCACAAATGATCTATGGTTCCAGAGGAGGAGTTAGAAAACAAATTATTGTGTCTCTTGCCCCGGACAGGTCTTTAGTGGTGCCGACTGCAGAGAGGAGATGGGGGAGATTAGCAAGGACTTCACAATAGCTCTGCGGTACAGGAAAAGTGTCTTAAGTTTATCTATTGTTAAGTGATATAATTTATCGTCGCTGAGGGTTAAGGAGCAATCCCAGTTCTTTCCTACTTCTGGAACAGAGATTTATAAGATGATGCCCAAATTTAGACATTGAGGCGCTGCCGGCAGAAACATCCCAAAAGGCGCATGGCTGTGTGCGTTGGAAGCCAAGTCACTCCCAGAGCTAATCTGAGGCTCTCCTCAGAAACTATATTTGCTTTCCGAGTGCATGGTGAGTTTTCATTGGGGCTCTGACCAGCTGACAGCTATGCAAGTTTGTAGATACCAGTAATTGCATATAGATAACCTTGATGGTTGACCTCGTCAGAGCCAGGCTTGGCTGCTTTCCATTGTTTCTGGTTTTGCCAGTTGATACTAAACTGCTGCTGGATGAATTTATATATTAAGAATTTGCTGCAGTGGGAATTGCTTATCATTCCCTGGTCTATCCTGTAAGCTTCTATTTACTTGACGTAGTGAGCTGGGAATAAAAGCCGTGATTTGACTGTTCAGTCTGAGTGGCAGAGGGTGGTGTGTTGGAAAAGCTTTATTAATTTCTAAAAACAAAGGAAGGTGTGGGGGAGAGCATGCTTTTGCTTTATCCGAATTGTGAAGAGGGGCCTTCGTCTCACCAAGCCACTGTGGCTGTCTGAATTGGTTCCCAGCCGTCTTCTTAGTGTTTAATTTAGCTTAAAAGCAGAGTATGAATTGAGCCCTGCATGGTTGCCAGCATGAAGCCCCTGTGTTTTAAGGGAAGTGTTGGAAGCCATACTGAGTTTATGTTTAATTCAGAGAGATGCTTTAAAAAGTCTCTAAGAGAGAAAGGTGACCACGATCCTGTGGCGAGGGGACAGCAGGTGACAGAGCCACATAAATAGAGGGGTTCAAGTTAGGCAGAGTGTCTGCTCTGACTGTGTGGCTATTTAGGCATGGACTCGCCTGCAGCATATTAATGGCTGGGACTTCATGGTGGGCTCTCAGGCCATCTCTACTTTCTTTTTATTCTCTACTCAATTGTTGAAATGTCAACAGTGAACATGGATCACTTTGCAATCACAAAAAATAAAAAAGAAAGAAAGAAAGAAAAAAAAAACTGTTGAGAAGAATATTTTCTAGAAACCATGTTCCCAGCCTTTTGGAAGCTGATCTGTATTTCTCTGGGCTCTCCTTCCATGGGCTTTGAACTTTGCAGTTGGTGCACAGAGGGGTTAGGCAAAGATAAGTCCATGTCCCCATCAGAGGTGGAGGGACAGAGGGTGGCATCATTGACAGAAGATGAGGAAGAATAATACAGGCGGAAGGATTGCCCAAGTTGCCACAGTCGAACTAACAGAATATTAGTGGCTAATAACACAGGGTCGATTTGGAGGGTCTGGGCTTGGGCAATGGTGGGGGTGGGAGCCCCAGAGGCCTGGCTGCCAAGCGACTGAGTGTCACTGTTCAGCCGAGGGATCAGCCTTTGATGCTTTCAACATCAGAACATCAGAGCTGTTCTTCATCCTGAGAAGGAAGGCTCAGGTTAGTCAGCCAGGGCAAATAGCTCAAGGGAAATTTCATTTTCCCTTTGTCGGGCCCCCTGCTTTCATCTGCTGGGGATGTACATTCTGACTACCACACGGAGAGAAGAAGGCTTGTTGGACCTAGGCGGGCACAGCCAATTTGGGGCCTGAGCAGGGAGCAGGTGCCCACCTGGGCACTGAAGGCTCTATGAGGAGCCAGGATACGGGTCAGCCTGGAGGAAGGAGCCTCTGCAGGCCCAAGGCAACCTTTCCATCCTGCTCCTGGCAGTCATCGTGGGGACTGACTGGGGAATTTTTCAGCCCTGTCCAATCTGGCCTCCCTTCCATCAAGGACAGCCCTGTGCGTGTCTGTGTCACTGACGGTGGCATGCTTCCCTTGGAAGGAAGGGACCAAAGGGCATGCAAGAAAGCCACCACAGTCAGTGCCACCCTGACACTGTCACCTATGGTGAATGGAACCAGAAGTCCTGGGTTCAAATTCAGATTCTGCCCCTATGTGCTAGTAAACCCTGAGTGACTTACTTTACTGTTCTCTTACTTTTTCCACTTTAGAATGGATATGGCGTTAGTATCTGCCCTGTGGGGTTGTTGTGAAGACCAGATGGAGTTAATGTATACACAGTGCCAACTGCTCTGGCTGGCCTTAGAAGGGGGTGCATGAACATTAGCTATCATTAAAAACATCCATTTGATATCCATTTGAACACAGTCCAGAAATCCTCAATATTTTAAAAGCAACTACAAAAGATGATGTGAAGCACAAATAATGTTTATGAAGCAAAAGTGTAATTGCAAAAAAAAAAAAAATGAACACAGCTTAGCCAACTTTCCTATCCACCCCTGTGTTGAGCATGGTGTGTTTTTGAGTAATATGTTCCTTTTGTATGAATGACCTCTGCCGGGACTCAGTTCTTGGGAGCTTCAAATTCTCTACATGAGTCAGGGTCTCCAGGGAGAGAGGAAAGGTTGCAAGATGGATGTGAGGAGAAGAAGAAAGAGCAGATTTTATTCAGGGATGAAAATGAAGCCAAGGACCAGAAACCCTTTGGTCCTGAATGTAGTGGTGATCAGAGGAAGAGCATTGGCAAGGTAGAAAGAGCCACCAGATTGTGAGATTCTAGCAGGACACCACTGCTACCTCAGAGGTCTGCTGAGGACAGGAATGGTGATGGGGAAGGTGAGGAGATGAGCTTGACCTTGGGATTGAAGTGATTTTTGCTCCAGTCTGCTGAATGATATCTGTGAGATTGGAGGTCCCAAGTGTTTGCAGGAAATATGTTCCCAGTGCTGGGTGACAGCAGGTGGCCTGAGGCTGACTGGGGAGAAGGAAGAGGGATAGGATTGCCATAGGGAGCTCTGACTCCTCCAGTGGGAGCCCAGTGTGGCATCAGAGTGTCAGCCAGGGGACCCACACCAGAACAGTGGCTGGTGAGCCTCCATCCTTCAGGACCACAAAAGCATGAAAATCCCATAACTACCACTTGAAATGATTAATTTATTCAATCAAAAACATTTATTGGATACCAGCTACATGTAGGGAACCACATAGGCAAGGTGGTAGAAATAGTTTTCTCTAGAGCTTGAATTATCTACAAGCTCATACCCAAGGCTCTTGTGCCAAGAACCAGTAAGGAAAGAGTTCAAAATGCAGATTCCTGGGCATTAACCAAGAACTTCCCACCACCGAGTGATTTGAGCATGGGGCCTGGGCATCTGCAGCCGAACAAGTGTGGATTCTGCCTGGTGAGATTGATGAGGCATAGAGCGCTGTTTGTCTATCTAGCTACCATTTCCTGAGCACTCACTGCTTACCTGGCACTGGATGAGGCACCTTGACCTCAAGTTGCTCCTGGCTATTCAAAAAGTTTGCACTCAGCAGCCATCCAAGTCTGTTTTGAAAAGTTGCTTTTGAAAAAATCTGAAAGGAGAGGTAGAAAAAGCCCCTATTCATTGATCTATTAGGTTCAGTTGTTGTTAAGTTTTTTTTTTTTTTTTAGTATCAGGAATCGAACTCATGACTGCATGCTTGCAAGGCAGACGCTTGTGCCACTAAGCTAAATCCCTGGTCCCAGTTGTTGTTAAGTTTACAGTGGATAAAATTTCCACAACGTATACATGACTCAGCATTTTTCTAAGTGTTATGCCTGTTTTATTTAATCATTAGTTTGTGCATAACACCTGTGAGACTGGTGCTATGAGATAGCCCATTTTACATATGAGGAAACTGAGTCATGAGAAAGGTTGCTTATCCAGGCTGTGCAGCTAGAGAGGTGAGCCTGACTTTCGCCCTGACAGTCTAGTTCCCTTAACTGTGCACCCAACTACTACAGGACTGGTATTTTAAAGAATGTGAGACATTTTTATTTTCTGGGGTGCTGAGGTGGGAGTTTGAGGGTGGGGTTGAAGAAGGGAACTTCACTTTACAAATATCAAGTTTGGAGGTTTCATTTCACAAACAGTAGAAAAATTCAACTTGTAGAAAACCCATCTAGATTGGCAAAACTTAAAGATTTGAGAAAAATCACAATTTGAGAAGATGATGGGCAAACAGCTCCTCCCACATACCCCAAAATCTGTTTCATCATCTTGGAGAGCAAATGTTTAGATTTCAAGTGTTTGTGCCTGGCGACTGTGCAAAGTCACTTTTAAACATATCCAGGTGTGTCCACGGAGAGGGCCAAGAGTGCGCTTTTACATTGGAAAAGGTGAGAACAATCTGAGGCCCAGAAGGAGTGAATGAAAGAAGCCTCCCATCTGTGGAATCCTGCTTCCTGCCAGATCTCAACTTGCTACTTTAAACTCCAGGTTTCAGAAACCCTTTGGCACTCTTTGCTGCTTACAGGTCAGAACCTGCCCTCTGCCTCTGATCACCCCTAATAAATCTTGGCTCTTTTTTTTCACTCACAGTGTGAATTTGGTCAGGCTCCTTGATCTGCTTGTGCCTTAGTTTCCTCATCTATCAAGTGAAAGTCCGAGGATAGTGTCTAGCTCACAGGTGTCGCGCATACTGTTGTATAGATTAAAGGCGTTAACTAACTGTAAGCCTTTCTCCTCCAGAGGTGGCTGCTGTGTACAGCGTTGCACAGTTTTGCTGCGTAGCCTCAATAATGTGAGACCGGATGAGGTGATGTGGATGAACACAGTGACTGGCTCTGGCTTGGCTGAGTCTCAGATAGTAATTGCAAAAATTAAAAACAAGTGAACAGCAACAAAGAAAAGAGTTTGGAGAAATGAGTTTGGCTGGCATGGATTCAGTGGAAACTTGACTCTTACAAATTAGAGAAGCTTATCTTGCAGTCAGGAAAATGGTTGGAAAGGGACAGGGGTGGCCCCTGAGGAAGGGAAGGGGTCCTATGGCTTGCCTGCCATGGAAGCCAAGTTCTAAGGAGTTAGCATGAAGCACTGACCTTCACTAGGGGTAAATATGACAGCCTGATGCCCTCACAAGGCCATGGTGAAACTCATAAAAGCTTAATGCCTGGGGGCAGAGATGGCAGTGTGGTGCTTTTTGGCTGCAATACCAATATCTTTTGTCATCCTGAAAGTCTGAACCGTGGTTCAGGATTTTCCCACAGTAAAGGGAATGTTTTTATTCCAATCCCCTGTGAGTGGGTTGGATCCAACAGAAATGTTGCTGCTTCTGTATATGTCTCTGAACTCCACTATCCCAATGTTAGCTCTTCCCCTGTAGTTAGGCTACTGTTTTCTGCCACCTCACCTACTGCCCCTTGGGGCTCCCAAGGTCCTGAAAAGGGGATCTCTTGAAATTTAGCTCATAAAACACGCAGGCACCTAACATTGTGGAGACTGCTGAGAATCTGCAGAAATTTGCTGCACCTTCCTCCTCCATGAAAGATGACAGCTTCTTTTGAGTACTGAGGTAATGCCACTCCTCCAGCTCTATCACTAAGAGCTCTGCTCTGCCATGAAGCAATTCTCCTTTCTGTGGAAGATGCAGGAGTCACCTTCCAAACTTCTGCTGAATAATTCTGAGGCATCTGCAGAGATTCTGAAGCAGTCACTGTGCTCTGTTTACCAACACAATTAAACCCGACCATTCCCTGCTGCAATACAAATATAATCATATCTACTTAACGTCAGCCGATTAAGTCATTGGGGCTGCAAAAAAAAATGGTAAACAGATATTAATAACCAATCCATAAGTGAGTCATTTGAATGGAGTGGAATATCCTGGCAGGTTCATAAGCCCGAAGGCGCAAAAGTTCACACCTTCCCAACACTGCTATAAAACACTGCAACATTACAACTTTTCAACCATATCTAAAAGGCCAATTTAGGTTTATTCCCATCCGCGTTTATGGCCACGGTTCAGCAGGTGGAAAGCGGTAATAGCCGCCGTCCAGCTCTGGGTGGATGCCAGCACAGATGTGTTCAGTCAAATGACTAATTGAAAACCTTAGACAAAATCAGCAGCTTGGCCATTTTGCCTGCATAATAAAACAGTGCTGATAAAGGCAGTGGAGGAAAAAAATCCACCCATCTCATCATCAGTGCCATTAACAATCATGAGTAAAGATGAAAACAACGCATGGTTTATTCTGCAAATGAAGGCATAGGCATATAACTAGATGGTTTCCCAGGGGCCCATTACCCATTTTAATAATACATCAAGGAGCCTGAGCAAACAGTTTGTATGTGCAAACCAAACAGAGCAAACTATTTACAGTTACCACATACAGAGACAACTCCCAGCACTCTGGATTTAACAAATTTATAAAGGTACATAACACGATAGCTATTAGCAAAATTAAAAGAGAACCATTATAGACTTAGAGGCTGCTCTGCTCACCAGCAAAGAAAGAACACTAATGCCAACTTCCAATTCAGGAGTCTCTCCCCCCACCGTCCTTCTTTTTTTTTTTTCTTTCTTTCCTTCAAGAGAGCAGGCAACTTGGAGTCAAATTATGTGCATGAATAATAAAATACCATCTAATTAAAAACTGTAGTTAAATATGCAAAAATTAATGGTAATGAGATTGTGCAATACCTTCGGGTATAGGCACTTTATGAATTACTCACAAGAGCTCTTTTGCTTGACCTAAACAGAGAATAACAGGAATGAATTTGCACATTCTTGGTCCTGATGCCCTTTGGTGCTTTGGAGTGGAGCAGTACGTGGCCAACCAGGAGCAGAAAGGTGGTCCAGCCAGAGCATTTTCTTCTTCTTGAAGGTGCCAAAACTGGAAAGGTTAGAGCAGGTATTGTGCAGAAGAAAGCTGGACAGGCATCAAAGCATTAAGGCTGTCATCTCAAAGTTGGAAGGGCTTTTTCACACACTAAGGAAGGCTGGACAAACTCCCAAAATAAGACATAAGTGGGAAGATCTATCTCTGGACTCATTTAGGCATGTTTCCCTGTAAGATCTCCAGAATCTTCTTTACCTTCCTAGTCACCAATACAAATTTCACCCACACTATGAACTGTACCAAAGGGTACTAAGAGAACATTCGCATGTGAGTACTATTGTCCAAGACATGTCCAAGAACTGCTTCAGAAACTTCTTCCCAAAGGGTGATCTGCTTTTCCCTCTTGTAGTCTCTGAAGCCTTTGCTATATTGTCAGTGTAAGCTCTTGACTGTATTTTCCTCTGCCCTATTTGAAGACACCAGTGGTCACCTTTCATTGATTTTGAGTCCCCCTGTGTACCTCACATGTTAGGGAATGTTTCCACCTTCTGGGCACAGGCTGTGACATTTCCTTTTCAGGCAGGAGACCAGATCTGATCAGCGACATTAATTAGAGCTCTCATGTCTCACCCACTTCCAATATATATTTCATATCTCTAAGGCTAGGGATTCTGAGGAAAGTCGATGCCAAACAGAATGACTGTCCTTTGAGAGGGAGACATGATCTTGGTACAGTAGGTGATTTGTGCCCATGTAGCACTATGCCAACATCTGCCTCCCACCTGTTGAATGGAGGCTGACATAGTGAACGGCAAACATTCTTTGGGACATTATTTCTCATTCAGATGAAGATGACGGGAAAGTTTTCTCTCAGCATCTTCTTGAACATCTCTATGTCATCCTGCTGATGATAAAGATTTCTTGTCAACTGCATAAGGATCCCTGCTAACTGGTACCTGCTCAATAGCCTTGTGTGCCAGGAAGCCCATCAGCTATGCAAGAGAACCGCTGTAGTGATGTCACCCGAGTGATAACTTTCCTCATGGCCGGTGGATCTTAACTTGTTCTGACTTCTGGATTGTATCATTTTGGGTTTGGGAGAAAACGGTAAAATGGTGAATTTGATTTGTCTTCTGTGTTGCTCTTTTCGTTTCCTCTGAAGAAGTATAGATTCTCCCTGCCTGTCTCCCTGGCTCTGCCCACCCCTCTGAGTTAGCAACCAAGTTTCAATAGTAGAAGCACAGTGTAAGAATTTCTAGTGTCTGACATAGCAAAGATACAGGGTTGTATAGGCTGGGCCTTCTTAAAATTGTTGGGCAAATTGCTCTTACATTTGGGTATTTTTAAAAGGCCCAGTGCTAATAAGTATGTTCCTCAGTGGTTAGTTGAGCAGTTTATTTGTCAAGTATATTTCCTAAATGAGTGGTATTTAAGAATTCAGTTGAGGGCTGGGGATATAGCTAAGCAGGACACACATGCCTGGCAAGCATGAAGTCCTGAGTTTGATTTCTGTTACCAAAAATAGAAAAGAAAGAATTCAGTTGAACATACAATCCCTAGTGTCATTTAGACCTGATGTGGGGTTTTATCCTTACTAGCTCTCCAGTTGTGTGACCTCGGGCAAATATTCTCACCTCTGTGTGCTTCTGCTTACTCATCTATAAATGGGGATAATTATAACATTTCCCTCACAGGGTTCTAGGGTTGACTAAATGAAAAACTATACACGAAGCATTTAACATGAACTAAGCTCAAAGTAAACAGTTAATAGATAGTAGTCATACTATAGATCTAACAACAACAGTCCCTGCTAGAGTTTATTTTTACCCAGTCACTTAAAACAACTTAGGAAAAACAGATTAAAAGTTAGGGGTCCAGAAGCTTTAGCACAAAAAGAGAAATAGATGTCTTTGAAATAAGCATAATAATTTTCATAGCATTGTACAGTTTTTCAGTTTTCAATGTACATTATTTAAACTGTTAAGGCATTTTGATTTAGAATGCTTAACTAGCAATGGCTTAAATTTTTAGGACGTTTGTTGATCTTTATAAGAAGAAGCCTAGAGGTTTCCAGAGGGTATTCAGATTGATTGCAGGGGTAGAAATCCTCTGGCTTCCCTATGATTCCAAGATAGCTGTAACAGCTCCAACAGGCTTATCCCCCCAAAAAAAACCTATGCAAAAGAAGGAACAGTGGACAGGGGACAGGGGACAGGGATGATTTTTGTTTTGTTTTGTTTTTCTGTTTATTGAGGAAATCTTTCCCTTTGCTACGCAGCAGACTTTTCATTCTGACTTGGTTGTCATATTTGGCTCATAGATCCATGTTTAATGCAGTTGGAGAGAGGAGGAAGGGATCACCATATTTGGCTTTGATCCAGTATGGCCCATTCCCTAGCACTGGATCTACTTTTCCTGAGCACATGGCCTTTGGGACTTCTGCTGTTCAGAAAAAAGGTGGAGGATGACTGGTTAGGTTGGTAACCAAGAATGTCTGCCTAGACCTAAAATGATTGTTATCATTTGGAAACTAAGGCTCCGGCCAATGAATGTTTCAAGACACATACAATTTACAAGTGATAGAATTAGGTCTAGAAGATGGGTCTTTAGGTTCCCAATTTTGTGTTCCTTTCTTTGCTTAACTCTAGGAAGATTCTAAACTTGCTACTCTGAGATCTCCAGCAGACAATGGAGAAAGACCAAGAGGATAAACATTGTGGTTCGTCTCATGAACTGATCAAAAGGAGGCACATAAGTTTATCTGGAAAAAAATTTTTTTCCTGGCACTAAATCTTTGGAGGAATTCACTGCAGGGATTCTTACATAAGGGGCATAATAACATAATGCAAAATGTCAAAAACAATGGCTGAGAGATGCTCTGCCACTGTGAAAAAGAACAGTGCTTTTCAGCATTTCGTTTTCTGTTGGGATATACGTGAATGTCACGAACCCAGGTTTTGACTAACCTTGAAATATTTGGCAGAGAAGTTAATCTCTATAGTAATGGAACAGATCAGGACTAATAATAGTACATTGGGAACAATTACTCAGTACATTTTTTGGCAGCGATAAGCTGGGCTTTGGATTATGTGCAATTCCTGGTGTGTCATAACCACATCCTTTTTTCTCCCACTAGAAAAAGCAAATGAGTGAGAGTGAGACTGTTCTATGGATCACTTTGAACTGCTCTTATTTATCTATGAGTCAATCATTTGCAAAACTTCCTTGGCTATTTTTAGTTTAATTGTTATGCCTTATTCCACACCATACAATGGCAGGGGAGAGAAAAGCCTCCTTGATTAGAGCTCAATGTACAGAAGAAAGCGAGTTCACTTCCACGAGAAGGTGCTTAATTAGACAGAAAATGCTGCTGTTTCCTGATGTTTGCAGAGTCATCATTCTTTAAAATTACTTTGAATAAATGTGCGCCCTGTCTCAGTTGCTGGAACTTACTGCACTGGAGGAGGGTAGCTGCTTCCTTTCTTTCCGGTTAATATTTTGTAAGGTGCCATAATCCCTTGCAGTTATTTCTGCTTACCTACCTCTTTGGGTTCATGTGACCTTCCATTTATTCATATAAAGAGGAGTCGGGTTGTGGGGAGCACACACAAAACCCAGACAGAAACCCCAGAGCTCCTCACAGTCACCATGGAAATGCCACGGATGGGCCGGCCAGCTTCGCTGCCTGGCAGAGCCTCAGAGGCAGAATGACTCATGACTTGGCTTGTGGGTGAACGCTGTCACTTACCTTGTCCTAAGAAAAATTTCCATGTTTGTTTATAAAGGAGAAAATGAAGCTCTTTCTGCCGTGAGAAATGGCCTCTTGCATGTCAAAGCGTTTGCTAATCTGGTTCTGGAAATGCAGAGCTATTGTTTCAACTTTTTTCGTTTCATCATGACTGTTTCATTTCTGCAAGAAGATACTGTTTATAAACAAACTCCAGGAGATATGTTAATGATGGAGGGGAATCTTTTACATAGATTCATTTGCCAATACTTAAGAATCAATGGATTGGTTATAAAGTGGGAAAATACAAGGCACTTGTGTACAACTACTCCGTGATCATTTATTGGACACCTACTGAATGCCTGGTACTGAGCTCATTTTTGTAAAGGATATGGTGAGGTGTGTAACAGTCCTTACACCTGCCCTGAAGTGGTCCCACCTTCGTGGGTTGAAGTCAAATGCTTGTCAGAGCCAGCATGAATGAGCATGTGCTCCCGGTGAGGACTGTAGCAAACTCTGGATCCCATGCCCCACCTAAAGGGACGTGCTACTCAGCTCCTGTAAGATGCTGCATTTAGGATTAGTGGTCCAGCATAATTAGGTCATCACATTTTATGAGAATAACTGGAAACCTAAAATTTTACATGAACTCATTCCTCATTTCAATGTTGATGCTGTCATTTAAATAGAATTAAAACTGAAGCAAACATAAACCTTGTCTGTCTGCTGTTTTCTCTGAATTGATTTGTTGGGTTGGCACCGGGAAACCTTGACTCTCAGTGGCACTCATTTTCTGTCCAATTTGTCTTGTGAAGAAATTAATTACACTTATGTCAGCCAAAAATACCTTTGGGTCCTTAAATCTTTTCTTTTTCACCTTACTTTTTAAAGATGAAAGGATTTCTGCATAATTGACCAGCATCTGCCATTGCGAGAAGCCGGCCCTCAAGAGAGGTGTCAAACAGTAGTGTGAGGGGTGTCACACAATTCAGCTCAGCCTCAGCCACTTTTCCTCTTGGCATGTAGGAGTGAGGCTGGTGGCTGAAACCTGGTGGCAGAGGGGTGAACTGAGAAAAAGGAAAGATAGAGAGGGAGGCAGTAGAGTTCCTGGGGCGGGGGTGTGGCTGGGAATGTACCAAAAACTGGAACTAGGTAACATATATCTTTTGAATAACACAATTATTTCATCATAGATATTTACTGAGCATCTACTATAGGCCAGTCTTTGTTTCAGGTATGGATATTTGGATGAATGGAACTAAGTTTCTGTTTTCATGAAAATCATATTCTAACAGAGAGGTAGAAAGGCCTGAACGTGAACAAGTAAATAAACAGGGTCCTGTGAATGACACAAAGCACTAATAAGATAAATAAGACCTGGTAGTAGCATGTAACTAGGAGTAGCATTAGTAAGAATGATCAGGAAGGCCTCTTGGAGAAGAAGACATTTTAGCTAAAACTTGAACAGTGACAAGAAACCAACTATGCAAAAGTCTGCAGGGAGGTGGTGAGGGATGCAGGTGACTTTGGATTATAGGCTGGGTCATTCATTCCCATTTTGGATTTTATTTCTAGCCTCATTAACAAAAGAAAAATATCTCCATCTGGCCTTAGTAAATCATTCTAACGAGTATGTCTTTCTATTAGCAACATCTTTCTAATACTTGCTGGCCTGTCTCTCTAAAAACAGAGAGCAGACCTCAAGGCAGAGCTCTCAGTAAGCAGCAGTGGCTGGCTAGCCTGTGTATGATATTATTTGTTTTCTATTTTTGTAATTTTTTTCTGATTTTCCAATTGTCATCATTGCATAACTTTTTCTTTTTGAATAAATGTAGTTAAATGAAAAAAGAATGACTCAAACATAAAATGAATCTTTCCCTATAGGAACTTACCAGAGATAAAATAACAGTGTTTTTCTGTCCCTTTCTCTTCTTGGAAATCACTCCCCTCCAAGAGTTCAGAAGAATGATAAACCAAACCACAGTTTGCATCTCTATGGGAACAAAGCCATCTGTGATGCTTAAGTGTAATATATTAAGATGGATAGAGAAGAGGTTATCTCGTTAGCATAGTAAGGGTGAAATGCCACAATAAAAATAGGTAGAAAGAATGAAAGTCTGGCCCCCTAGAAAGCTTCTTTGCCTAATTCGCAGCACGCAGCATCAGACTTGTGACCCATAAGTCTGAGGAAGGATAACTGAGAATTCCTCTCTGGAGAGACTAAAACCAGACAAAAGAGGAATACACTAAAAATCTGGTTTGCTACAATTGCTCACCAAACAAGCTCTTTCAACTCTGGTCAACTAGTATTATCTTTTAGTGTTACATTCATAAACAATGAATCGGAAGTGAGGAATTTCCAAGGTATCAGGGATAATGTAAGATATAGAAGAAAACATAACAGTATTATAATTAATATTTCCAGTAAGATGAAATGTATTAAATATATAAAATGAGGTAAAGATGTTATATTGCTTTATGCTTGAAAGAATAAACAAGAAAGAGTTCTATACATTCAAAGTAGGTTTACAGAAATAAACTCAATGTAAGGAAAGGGAATGTTCACAAGATCTTTGAGTAAATGAAACGCCACAAGCAACAACAACAAAACCCTAAACAATGGAGAGAAAATATTTCAAAAATTACATCTAACCAAGAGTCTCACATCTCACTTCTAGGCAGATTACACAAAATGAAAAGTAGAAATTATCAAGGAAACAGCATGAGGAATATTTTCAAAACTGAGGAGTATCCTTTTTATCACATTAGTTGAAAGAATCCATCCAGAGTCCAGCACCATGAATTTTAAAATGTCCATCTTAGGCACATGGTTATGATTTTAAAACACCAATAACAGAGACCCTCTATTTTTTCTGAGAGAAAAAAATTAAATTATGTAATACATCAAGGACCAGAACAAATGGGGGCCAGTTAGTTAACAACACTGGGAGAGAGAAAATAGTCTTAATATACTGAATAAAAACTGAATTTTTAACCTAGAATTCTATACTCAGCTAAATTGTCAGATGTGGGGTAAATTAGGAAATTAAAAACAGTAAATTTACCACCCATGGGCCTCTTCTCAGAAAGTGACTAGAGATGTATTTGACAAAAGAAAAAAGTTTGGGATCTGGAAAACAAATCTATCACATGAAAAAAAAAAGCAAAGAGAATTCTAGAATGAAGAAATATGTACAGTCATAGATCAGTTCTGAAAGACAACTGGTCCAGGTTGGAGCAGGAATATAGAAGCCTCCAAGAGGAGGGTCTTCAGGAAAAAATTAAGCCAATAAGAGACTCAATATGTTGAACTCATGGCTAATTATTTTTAAAAGCTCTTGGAAGAAATGGGAGGAATTATAAATAGATATTTTTAAACTAAGAAAATGAAAAAAATTTGCCTGTTTGCATTCCAAGAAAAGGTACATTTTCCAAAATTATGCAATACATAATGCATAATGCAGAGAATGAATCATATTTATATGATCATACTAAAAAGAAACATTCTTTCCCAGTTTTTAACAGGAAACTTTTATATGATCTTGTTGGAAAGATCTGAAAGAAAAGGAATAGAGTACACTTATTTGAGACAAAAGCAAAGTCCTTATTTACCAAAGTATGAATGCAACCCAAAAGTGTAAAAGCGATGAATCAAGAGAAAGCTGTATAATCATATTGTTTGTTATAAAGAAATATGGAGGTAAATGCTGGAAGCAAGTGTTCAAAGAAGTAAAACTGATGATTCTGGAGAGATGGATTGGAGTGAGTAGCAAAAAATACATTATTTTTCTATTATGAACTTTTAACCAGTATTTTAATCATTTCAAGTATGCACTTTTATTACATTGGAAAATTTAAAATATGCTTACAGTTAAAAACAAACAAATGCACAAAAATGATAAGATAGATGTTCCACTACAGAAGTTTCTACCTGAATCCAATCACTGTTCCATCTTTTGTCTTCTGTAATAGAACCCACAAGTCTTCACAGGAAATTTGTCTATCTACAGTAAATAGAAAAAACAACACAAAGCAAAAGCCTATGTTATACAGCATCTCTTGCAGCTAAATTCTAAAGAGTAGTCTATAAAATTTTTGAGATGTGTCCTTTAAAAGAGTGGCCCTTTATTCCTTTCTACTTCCTGTGGGAGCTCCAGGAATCATGAGGATTTGGGGATGACAGCCACCTATGTGCAAGGTAACAAGATTGAAGGGGTCAGGGATTCTATTATTTTGCTATACCCCTCATTGCCGACCAGGCTACTTCTTGAAATGGAGAAAACATTTACTCTCTTTTAAAAAACCAATGTTATGTGGGATCTGTTAAATACAGACAAATTTAAATCCGACAAGTGCTTTTGGATGTGTCTAACCTCGTGGCAAACATGTCAATAGCTGAGTTTGGGAAATGCTAACCTAGGGAACAGAGGATAGGATTGAGAAGGTAGCAGAGCAAGGCCTTTTCCTGGGGAGCAAGAAAAGCCACATAAATAGAAGTAATCTACTAAACCCCACTTGGAATATGTGGTGGAATTCATGGGAGCAACTATTTACATATTGAGAATATGTTAATGGGATTCACCTTGGGGCTTATGAGGTTCAGTGATGCCCTGAAGTTGCCTGTGCTCTAATGGGAACCTTGGTGGGTACCCATTTAACTCTGCTAACAATGGTAGCCACTGTTTGCAATGAGGCATGATCCTGCACACATTAGTATACATCAGTTCAGGGAACCTTTCACAAGCATCCATTGTGATATAGTCAAGTCAATTAAAATTCCTATTTTATAGAGGAGAAAGCTAAGATTTCAAAAGGTAGCACAAAATTCCAAGGTCATGTGCATGGAAGCATAGTCTGGATCAAATGCAAGACTCATGGAAGATGATAATGTGAGGGACTCTGAGATTCAGAAAAGGAAGAAGGGATGAACTTCAGCTCAGCGAAAAAGGATTCTGAATGGTGCAGTTCAGGTCAAGAATTCTAAGTGGTTGGAACAGTGTGAGCAAAGAGCTGGAGACTGGAAAACACCAACAGTGAGTGGATATGCTGAGCTAGAGGAAAAAATGCAGAGTAGCCATGAAAACCAAAGCTGGAGTTGCAGGGATGGTCAGATCCCTGCAGGCAGGTTGGGCTGCAGCTGGAGGTGCTCACTGCATCCACTAGGAAATGAATGATGTGTTGGTCTGCTTGCTTTTGTTTTTGCTAAACCCACCAGATGCCTGAAATGCATTTATGGAAGGAGGCTGCTCCTCTATGGTCATGGATTCAGGTCATCTTCTAGTGGGCTGCTGCTTCCTTCCTACTGAGGCATCTGCCATCCATGATGGCTCTGGTAGCAAGATAGGGGTAGCTCAGGGCTGTTCCCATGCACCTGCTTTAGTGACTTCAGACTTCATTTCTCTAGGAAATGATTCGAGGTGGTACAAGGACTCATCTAACTCATATGTATTATGAAAATATTTTCATGAATTTGTTACTTTTGTGTTTGTCAAAAAGGTTCATTCTTGTGCCTTTTCTTTCTGGGAGTAAAAATTGAGAGCTGGAACCAGCTTCCATGAGGGGCATTTGTTGACCCTATAAGAGGAAGGGTAGGTCTGGCCCACGTAGCAGTTTACTCCACACAGCTTGAATCAATTTTATGGAAGGAATGTCTGTCCTCTTGGCTGCCAGCTTCTCTTTGTGCAAAGGCTGGAGGTCGGGCAGAGACTTTAACAGCACTTAAAGAATTAAAAGATGAGCTAGGCAGAAAAGGTTGCAACTGATCTAGAGAGAGATCAACAGTGTTGGCAGGGACCTGCGGGAGCAAAATCTCTGACTGTGTCATCTTCAGGCTTGAAGCCTGGACCCGTCACAGACAAGGGGCCTCAGACTCAGACACACTGAGAACAGAGGCATCCTTGCATGACACTGAGTGCGCTCAGGTCTACTAAGGGTGGTTTTTTCTTTAATGTCCACATTAAAAAAAAAAATTCTCATCGGCCCAGCCACTGAAGGAAGGAGAGCCTCCTGCCCAGCGGTGTGAGAACCCCTGAGGCCAGTGCCTACCTCGGCTCTCTCTGAAGTCCTGCACCTACCTGGAGCCATCAACTACCCAGCATCCTGTCCAGCACTCAGCCCTGCTTAGCATCATTTCTTCCATCCTCCAAAGTGTCATGACCCCTCTGCTATGACATAACAATCCTGCTTCAGGTCTCAAAATAATGTGAGCAGAGCTCCTCACATTTGCACACCCTGGAACTCAAGTGGAGAAGGGAAATTTTACTTGGGCGTGGAAGAATTCCTAACGGCCTGAAAAATGAGTATCATAGCTCCTCTCCCTTCTCTTCTGTCCCAAGTTCCTTGGACATAGAAAGGGGCTCATGGTTGTTGTGGGTCCCCCATTTCTAGTCTCTGTCCACATGTGCCAAACACAGTTACACACTATGGGTGTGCACAGTGTTCATTCTTAGAAATTAAGTCAGAGCAGAGCCAGAAATGGGTTTGGGAGACCAGACAGAAAAGTCTAGAATCCTGGGGAGCTTGTAGACTGGGGCTTAGTGCACGGGAAATTCCAAAAAACTGTTCCAAGGTCAGGCCCAGAGGACAAATCCCTGTTTTTGTATGGTCTATCTCAGAAGGGCTTTACATTTTTAAATAATTTTTTAAAAACCACGAAAGAGTAGTATCTTGTGATACACGCAAATGATACGAAATTGAAATTTCAATGTTCACAAATAAATTTTTAGTGAAACTCGAGTGAAGGTAGTTCCATTTGCATATAAACAGCTGTGTTTCTGACAGAGACCAATTGATTGGTCTGCCACCTGGCCCTCCATAAATAGCCTGGAGAAGCAGCAAAGGACAGATTTCAGGCTCAAGTGGGCACTCGATATCCTCATCTATCAGGAGGGTCCACCATCAAGGAAGAACCAGAGTCAAGGCCTCTAAACCCCAGCCTCAAGGGTTGCGCCTGCTTGGCAGTGACTAAGAGGATGTGGATGGTCAGAATTAAACACAATCATCTTCAAACAGAGTGAGAAATATTTCCTTTTCTAGGAATTTAGGCTACTGTTAGCTATACAAAATCTCCTAGCTGGTTGGGTCCCTCCTGGGGTCCCAACCTAGGCCATCGCATTTCTCTCCACCTGCTCACCACTCCATCTTCAAAAGGACTTTTTCCATCTTCTCTTAGATGATGTTCAAACCCTAACTAAGGTCACCCTACCAGCAAAGAGTGCTAACGTTCCCGATCTTTTATTGTGTGATCTCCAGGGCTTTTTTGCTCATGGCTTTAAAATGTAACCAAAAACCCCCTGTAGGTTGCGGTCAGTGCATGGTGGCTCACTCCTGTAATTCTAGCAACTGTGGAGGCTGAGGTAAGATGATTGAAAATTCAAGGCCAGACCAGGCAGTTTAGCACACCCTAAACTAAAACAAAAAGGATTGGTGATGTAACTTGGTGCTCCTGGGGTTCGACGCCTAATCAACAACCAAAAAAGTAAATTGTGGTAAAATACACATAACAAAATTAGCCATCATAGTCGGTGTGAAGTAAATGTACAGTTCAGTGGTAACGAGTATATTCATGTCATGCTGTCACCATCACTACATCCATCTCCAGAATTCTTTCATCTTCCCAAATTGAAATTCTGTCTCCATTTCACAATACACTCATTCCCTCCCCCTTCTTCCCTGCAGCCCTAGCAAGCACCTTTCTACTTTCTATTTTCATGAGTTTGACTATTGTAGTTACCTCATATATATGGAATTATGCAGTATTTACTCTTTTACATCTGATTTATTTCATTCAGCATAACGTCATCAAATTTCATGTATGTTGTAAATGAATTAGAGTTTCCTTCTTTTAGCCTGGTGTGGAGATATTCAGCTACAATTCCAGCACTCTGAGAGGCTGGGGTTGCAATAGGAGGAAGAAAGATTGCAAGTTCACGCCCAGCCTGGGCAACCTAGCAACTGAGCAAGGCATTGTTTCAAAATTAAAAATAGAAAAAAGGACTCAGATCTATCTCACTACAAAGATCTTGGGTTCATTTCTCAGTGCCACAAAATAAATAAATATGTTAAAGAATTTATTTCTTTTTAAAGGCTGAATAATATTCCACGACATATCTATATAGCATCTTGTTCATCTATTCATATATTAATGGGCACTTGGGTTGCTTTCATGCTTTTCCTACTGTGAATAAAACTACTACAAAGATAGGCGTGCCTGTGTCTCTTTAGGACCCTGCCTCAATTCTTCAGTGTTCACTCCCAAAAGTGGAATTATTGGATCATAGGTAATTCTGTATTTAACTTTTGAGGAACTGCCATCCTGATTTCCATAGCAACCACAACACTGAGCCTTCCCACCAATTGTAATCAGCCTCATTTTCTAAAAATCAAAAGGCTTTCAAAAGTGCTACCCATCTTTAAAAATAAATTCAGTTTCCCTAGAGCAGCAGTTTTTAACCCCGGCTGCACATGAAAACCACCTGGGGAAGTTTTTTTTTTTTTTTTTTTTTTATGATAGGCTGGATTTGTAGCTCAGAGGTAGAGTATGTATTGAGCAGGGTTTGATCTCCAAAACCCAAAGCCAAGAGCAATACAAGTGCAAAAACACAACAAAAATAAAGCAAGCTAAGAGCCCCCAGGTGTGCATCTTTGTGCAGAGGGTATTTCAGGACAGTGACATCGAAGTCCTTGGGGGTGGAGTCTGGCAAGGTGGTCTTTCTGTGCTTCCAGATCACCCCCAAAGAAGGCAGGGTCAAGAGCACTGCCCTTGAACCACTAGCTCACCCTGTAGCCAGCTTTTAAAATAACTTGTCTTTTGTCTTGTGTAGCAAGAGGACCTCTCTGGGCACCCAGCTCCAGGAAGCAATCGGCATGTCCCCGTACTTATGAGTGGTGTGGGACACAGAGGTGGTGACACAGGGCTTCCTGGAGTGATAGCGGGTGTGTTGGAGACAGAGGCCATCTGGAGTAGAGGGGATGAAGACTGAGATTGTGCGGCCACACCCTGTCCCGTCAGCACCTACCTCGGCCCCACAATATGCAGACTAAGCCTTCAACCCTAACTAAATCCGGTTCTGAATTCTGAATCCCTCCCTCAGGTAACATAAATAAGCTTCCAGGTCAGAGTCAGACAAGAGACACTCAGAGAGGGATTATTTTTACATTTTTCCTTGTGAGTCCAAATAGCCACTAATTACGCAGTGGTGATTTCAGGAATATTGTTCAACTTGGGTATCTTCCTAGAGAGGCCTGAATGCCAAGAGAGATTTTAAGCATTACTTTGGTGAAATATATTGACATAAGACCACAGTGTATGCTTTAAATGATCTAGAATGAGGAAGACCGGGCAGAAATTTTTTTCTAAGAGTGGCTTTGTAGGTTTAATTGTAAAGTATAATTACTTCAAGACGTCATAATTTGTTGTGTACAATATAAATCAGTAGAATGCCATAGAACCATGTTTTTAATGTAGACCCCAAATAAAATGTTCTTTTATGACATAGCAGATGTTTCTTAATTCACTAGTGCCATGCATCGGGGTATTAAGATTATTCCTTGGCATTTTATTATGAATAACATACTTGCTCCATCATTAAGTGGGCCATTAAAGACATAAACAAGCTTTTATGCTCCAGTTTTCAACAGCTGCTGGTGGTCTACCAAGTGATAATCCGGCTTTCAGCAAATACTCTTCAGCTCCAAGAAATAAATACATTTAATAGGGCAACCTTGGGTCAGTCCACCACTTCTCAGATCCTGGCGTGGGGAATTTCTTTAAACAGGAAAATGGCCTGATGGGGTGTGCTTTGGGCGAGTTCTTTTGAGAGCTCCTGTTTCCTTGAGAGACTGTGTGTGTGTGTGTGTGTGTGTGTGTGTGTTTAAAATAAATTTTGAAGAAAAAAAAAGGCAGGCAAATGCAAAAGAAAGATCACAATTATGCTGGGGACAGGGTGCTGGGGTTCCACATTCTCACAAACCGAATTAACCTGTGCTTTGAAAGAAATCAGCTGAGTCGGTTTTATGCCACAAACAAAGGGACATAGAGGACAGTGTAGGTCACAGGCCCAAGTTCAGTCACTGGCATTGAAGCCCAGCGGATGTGACCCCTCCATGACAATGTTCCCAAGGTGTATGGGGAGGAGCTCCACGTCTTATAACTAGGACGGGAGCCAGATAAGCTTTCCCTCTCCTCCACCTTGTACTTCCTAAAGATAACAACTGCAGGCGGCTGCGGCTGTGGCTGCGGCTGCGAAGCAGAGCTGGGGAGAGTGCTGAGATAGGAAATACCCAGGCCTGTGTTATCGTTGGCTCGATGCTTCCCTGTTTCCTGTGCCAAAGGTAGTGGAAGGGTGCTAGACTTTACAGTGTTAATGTAGGTAACAACATCCTCCTACAAGCAGATGTTAGAAGGAAAAGAAAAAAGGACAGGGCAGGGGCAAGCAGGGACCGCATGGATATTTGCATGAAGTCTATGTTGCCTTCATCCCGGGAGACACTTGGGACACTGAGTGAAAGGAGGGGAAGGTGGAATTGATTTTCAAGTCTGGTCAATTCCAAATCTATTACAAGATCTGTCATCAACAGGAAGCAGAGAAAGAGTTACAATGTATATAGCGAATCGGGTAACACAGGGCCTACCTTTGACAGATGTGCTTCCCGGGTACCTGGGTAAACATTGTTACAATATTCGAACTCTAAAGGCTTTGGGGGAAAAGGATACTTGTGTGCATATTAAGCATCCTGTTCTAAATGATGAGTGATACAGCAGAGTGTAGGAAAGCTTTTGTCTTTTGTCCATTTTCTATAAATAGGGTTTAGTAAGAAATTTTCCTGGTTTTTTTGTGGGGTGGGGGGAGTGTTGCTGATGAGGGTTTCTTTTTCTTTTTGGGTTCTATTTCATTTTGTAGTTGGATGTACCATTGTTCTGGGCTGGCAAAAAAAAGAAAGAAAGAAAGAAAGAAAGAAAGAAAGAAAGAAGAAAGAAAGAAAGAAGAAAGAAAGAAAGAAAGAAAGAGAAAGAAAGAAAGAAAGAAAGAAAGAAAGAAAGAAAGAAAGAAAAGGGGAGAGGGCAATGGAGGCAGGGACCTCATTGTGAATGGACTTGGCAAAAGCTAACTTCCCCGTAAGTCACAGACAGTATCTGAGGCTGCAGCAAATCTGCCCCATTGGTTCTTCCCTGGACACAACAACTAAAATAGTATTCTTGTGGCCTCATGGTGTACACAATGTATGCCTTTTCTTTTTATGCCCACCTGATTGGAAAGTGAAGTTTGATATTACTTTTCCAGTCTGTTAGTTGCTACTGTAATAGAATTTTACTGAGTTCCTGATGACATCACTTTGGAAATATCGTTTCAATTGGGCAGCCTGCTTTCCTGAGGATGATTACACAAAATAAACCTGCAAGCCTTTTTTTTTCTTCACAGCCACAGACGGTGTCTCCAACACACATACACTCACACTCACTCGCATTTTTAACCATGTCAGAAAGGAAAAAGGGCTGCCAACTTCACAGCGTTCTACATGCTTTTGAATTAATATTAGTCTATTAAAAAGAACTGTAATCAAGAAGAAAAAAAAAACTTAGCCTGATTCGCACAGCAAACACATTTCACAGTTGTTTTGGACAAATGCCCTCAGCGAATATGTTTAAGTCATGTACAACAGGAATATGTTATCACAAGTAGCCATGTTTTAATAAACACTTCATCTTTTTGTATTGCTTTCTTTTCATCACAATAATAGAAATATAACACCATATATCACTGTAGAACACATTTCCACATAAATGCTGATAAGCACAAAATATTTTTCATCATTTATATTTTTGCTGTAATAATATATGGCAGGATTAAAGTTGCATCCATCATGTGTCTAACTAACCTTGCTGTAATGAATTTTTAAATGTAATGGTTTCTGTCGCAAAGTAAAATCATACATAATGTCTAGTGACACAGTGCGCTGGCGGATGGGTGGGTTTTCAGATGTAAATGCTACTTCCTTCTTAATTAGATTTATAAACTTCACTACTACCACTTGCCCCTCCTCCATGCCTGATTATTTAAAGCAAGAAAGACTAGAAGCACAAAAATGTGAGGTACATACTGCCGAACAGCTCACTCCTTGCATTCTTTAGAATCACCTGCTTGTGGGAAATCTGTGAATTCTGTGTGTGTGCATATGTTTTTCAGAACAGGCAGGCACCCAATAGAAACAAAAGCTCCTGAAAATAGTAGGGAGAGAAGCTTTCTAGGGTGTCTGGAGGGGTTTTCCTACCCAGGACATAATCTATGACAGTGCCTAGGATTAGATTTAGGGTGGGGGCACAGAGGGTATGGGCTGGGGGGAACCAGGTCAAGGACAAATGAATTTCTCTCTCTCTCTCTCTCTCTCTCTCTCTCTCTCTCTCTCTCTCTCTCTCTTTCTCTCTCTCTGCTTGAAATAACAAATAAGCCAACTTACCAGAGAAGAATCATTAAAAATAATTTGCACAAGCTTTCAGTTGTGCGAGCTCTTTTTTGATACAATATTTCCTTCCATGATTATCACTGCGGACATGTTCCAGCCATATGGAAGCGAGCAGGGCTGGGAGCTTCCCCAATACCTGAGTGGTTAATTAAGAGCCGTTGCCCGGCCACAAGAAGCAGGTTTGAAATCCCTCTTCAGTCTCCGACAATGAGTAGCTTTTTTAGCAGCAGAAGTCACCAGGGACAGCCAGAAGCGAGGGTAATTATTTGAGATAACATACAGCTGAAGAGAGTGTGTATGAGTGCGGAGAGGGGCGGGGGGAACCGGGGGGAGCGATGTGCAGTTGAAAGAAGGGCAACAGTAGAGAAAAGTCTATAATAAAAAGGTCAACATCTCCTATTTTTCTGTACAGTGTCGACAGTCTGTAATGCCTTTTTAGCATGAATGACAACGGATTCTGTCTTTTTTTTTTTTAAAGGGGGAATATCTTATTTTGTATTCAAACTTTGCAATTGTGAGTTCAGGCCTGCCAGCACCATCTGAATAAGCTATTCTCACTTTATCAGGGTTTGCTGAACTGACTTTGATTGCATTGTGGCAAAATAGCAGTAATTTTTCCATTAACCCGTACAAACCCTCCGCGAGCAGGAGAACAAAGAAATATCAGAGGAATGGAAGCCATGAGCACGGGGAGGGAAGCCAGGACTCTCCTAAATGGCTCCAAATGCAACTGCACACACCAGAGTCTTATGCAGGCTGGGTCACGCCATGGATGCCATCTGAGGCCCCCTTCCTGGTCCCTTGGGCTTTGAGTCCCAGTGGACCCCTTTCTTGCCAAATCCTATTGTCTCCTCCATGATATCTGGGTAAGGACGGCTTCAGGGCAGAGGAGGGCTGACTTTCCCTCTCTACAGAGTGATATGCTGGGGGCCTCAGCCTTCATCCAGAACTGAACACAGGAGCACACAAGTGTTTTGCAGACCCCAAGATTATTTGAATACAGAACAGACTTCCTTTTCCCCAGTAGAGAGACTGGCAGGCAAGGAGTGGCATGAGCATACTCCTTTGGCACCTCAAAGTGGGCGAAGGTCCTCCAAGCCCTCCTACCTGATATTTGGCTACCTTCAACATCACTTCCATGGGTTTTAGTGGAGCAGGTGCTATTGTTAGATTTTCACTTTTGAGGTAGGCAAGGGAGGCTGTTGTTTTGTGTAAACAGAGCCACATTCATCTGTTGTTTGAATGATAGTTGAAATTGAGGGCAGGCAGGGGCTGCCTCTGCCCTCCCCATAAGCAGTATGTGCACTTGGAAGCACGAGGCAAGGCTGAGATGCTGCTGGTGTATTCCTGTGGGAAGTCCCAAAGTCAAAATGTCTGTGGTGAAGGTGATCAGCATGAAAGCTTGACTTTTCTTCCTCTTCTTTCTTTCTCTTAAAATTTAAAAGATCCAGAAAGTTCAGCTCATCTCTGCTATGGGGCTGGTCTAAGAGCTGAGGTCTACAACAGCAACAGTCTCCCAGCCCCATAAACAACCCCATTTATACAGTGGAGCACCGCCCCCCATCATCCACATTTTAGCTTTGTCTAGGAGCTGCCCGATGTGTTAATTACCTCCTCTGCCTCCACAGCATGGTACTGTCAAACCATGCACTAGTCTTTAGAAAATAAAAGCAGGACTGGTGGGTCCGCGGTACCCGGTTCCCCTTGTACCCAGTCCCTGACGATGCCTGAGCTGTCAGATGAGAGGCGGCGGTGCTGGAATAAAGGTGGGCAGATGTGTGGTAATGAGACAGAAGTGTGCAGATGCTAATAGGTCTCCTCATCAGAACAGCCCTTCCTCAGTGAGACGGAGCCAGGTAGCAGCTGCGGACTGTCAGGAAGCCCGGATGCTACTTCCTCTTGATTCTCATTTAAGATCTGCTTGCACGCTGCTGTCTGTCAGCAAACTTCTCCCTCTCAGGAGCTCCAACCCTGGGTGATCAGTCACATTTTGACATAACTAGATGTCAAAAGAAGTTTAAGTTGTATGACGCACTGTGATGCAGTCACCACCAGTCCCCGGCCTCCTAATGATCTGCCTGGAAACTGGTGCCTTTTCTTGCGTTTTGTTTTCTTATTAAAATACTGGCTAAGTCTTTGTCAATATCCATGTCAGCAACTGTGAGCTCGAGACAATATTATCCCAAGCATAATTTAATTTTAAATGTGGAATTGAGACCCAAGCTGGGTGGGATAGAGAGAGGTTTGTGTTGAGTAAACGGGCCCTCCCTCCAAACAGACCATTTTAGCATCATTAATTAAAATGAGGTTGTTTGGGGGTTTAGTGTCAGTCCCAGTTGGAATGCTGGTGATTGGAAGAGGAAACCTGAGGCTGTATGAGAGGTGTCACCATGAGCTGGTCCTGAACCAGAGGTGTATGGGAGGGAAGCTGAGGATAATAGATTGGGCCCAAGAGAAAGTTGTTCCAACCTCCAAAAGTCAAAATATAGAAATAACCAGAGAATTGTCATCCTATATACCTGCAAGATCTAAAAACACGAGTCTGAACTTTATGAGGTCCTTACCAGTCGCCTTGGCATGGTGTGTGCTGGGGATGTGTTGGAGGGGCATTTAACAGGGTCTGGGGTCACCAAGATGTGTATAACACCTTAGTTGCTGTGAGGTGCACCAGCACTCGCCCTTCTTTGTGACTCAAGCATTTCTTGAAGCATTTAATTGGGTCGGGTCAGTTTGTTCTCTAAATATTTTCATCTTCTACCACCACTGTTTACATTTCCATTGGGAAAATAAATACTGCATGTCGCTTCTGCCTGCTGCATTTTCTTAGAGATTTTAATCCTCATTCCTCATGAAAGGTTACTCTCTCTCTCTCTCTCTCTCTCTCTCTCTCTCTCTCTCCAATCCCGGTGTGAAGCACTGTGTTTCATAAAATGCTTTTCTTTCTGCTCTTTAGAGCTCACAGGGATGTGCCACAGAAGCCTAACGCCGCGTTGACATAATGAAGCATTCAGAGGAATCTCATGTTTGACAGTTCTCAACCAGAAACCAGCCAGACTCATCCAGAACGTTCTAAGCAACCACTCTGAACCCCCACCCCTCATCCCTGCCTTCCCTAGCATAGTTCTCCATTAAACGTCTCACAAACTGGCTCCTCCGTCCTCACAAGCTCTCACATGAAACAACCTTTTCCCCAAGACGCTGATGTTTAGTAGCCTGAAGCTCATTAGTACTTCCCTGCTTTACCCTGGAGTTTTAAATTTTTAAGCAGCTAGGATTCGTCTAACAGGTCTTAACCTTATAATTTGTAATAACTTAGAGATTGAGTATCTAAAGTGTGGTTTATCAAAAAAATGCTCTTTTCTTCTTCCAGCTATTCATGGCTTCCCCTTATAGTCGGAGCTTGTACTATCAAATCAGCAGATGGAAAATGCTCATTTATTTCTCTGTAGTAAAACACAAGCAATTATGAGACATTTCTTCTTTTTTAAGCTTGCATTTTTTTTAATTTAAAGAAAAAATTTTGAAACAGAAAGAGGGTAGAAATAATACAAAATCTCAAAAACAAAACAAAACAAAACAAAAATAGTAACCAGTAAGAAATCACTAGTTGATAATTACATATTTTCCTTTTAGAAGTAGTTGTTCAAGTTACAAAAGTAAAGCCTACAAAGAGGACATCCAAACAGTGAGACTGCAATCAGTTTTGTTCATCCATCCAACTAAAACTTTAGCAACATGGTTATTAATCCCACACACTCAAACATACATGCAGTTATATCCTTTAGAGTACTTTCTTTTCCTCTCTCTTTTTCTTAACATGATTGATCTTGCTTTAAAGGAAAGCCCAACCTGTCAGAAGTGTCTGCAGGTGCCGCAGGGGTGAAGAGAGGTGGGAAGGAGGAGGACCGGTGAGTCCAATGTACACTCATATGGAATCAGACTAGTGCTATGATATCTGTAAACTTGAACCTTAGCTTCTCACAGAAACATGGACAGTACCTGCTGATTTCTGATTGTGTAGGGTCCTTTATGAAGCAGGGAAAGCATGTCACAGTCTGAATTTGGGCATAGGAACTGTTTAATTCTAGGCAAGTTGTTTTATCTCCCTGGGCATCAGACTTTTTCTCTATTTATAGTCACAGAACCAGCATCATTAGTTTGATATGAACATTAAAAGGGAGACCATAGAAAATTACCCAGAATAATGCTGGCGATGTTACAGCACATAATAGAAACACCACCCTCCAGACACAATGGGTAGAACTCATGCACGGTTATGACCCAGCCCCAGCCTCTAAGAACTTTCAGCCTCTAGGAGGGGACTCACACAAATAGGGCTAATTATAATGTGCGGGGAGCTGGCCGGGGAAGATGTATTTCCTTTTATTTCTGCTGCTTAGAACAGGGCAGGGCTCCTGCTACATCGACTAGACTAAACTTTTGTCTAAAAATTATCTAAGGACCACCTAATGTGTGTCGATGCCACACATGTCAGATGTGTCAGCCTCTCCCCGTAATGACTCTGACATCAACAGTAAGGAAGAAATATTACAATTACCGAGGCTGCCGGAGCCCAGCATGCATTTTCATGAGCAGCCTTGGTGAATGGCAGTGTGAACTCCAGCAATGAGCTTTCCCTGCCAGCCAAGCTGGCCGAAGAAAGCACTTGTCCCCCCAAAGACAATTAAAATGAGCTAAATGAATTAAAAGGGCCCTTCTCTGCTAAAGTACAGTCAGAGGTTAGAAACAGTAGTATTTGGATTTATGGAAACGCCGTGACTGCCAAGTCTTAGGAATTGTAGGTCACAGGGGAGTCATTTCAGTGGTAACCTAAACAGCTTATGAAATTGGAGGCAATATGCATAATTTTACATTTCTGGGAGGCAGTTTTCATGCTTCTGTTTATTTTGGCTTCTTGGGTCAGGAGAGATATATTTCTACCTTAAATTAGATTGAGAGAGAGCGAGCGAGAGAGAGAGAACGAGAGAAACTGCATTATTGTATTTATTAAAACAATGAACAAACAGAACCGAGATTTTCCCACTTTGAGACAATAAAGACCAGGCCAAAAGGCAGTTTAGTGGAGGAGGTAGGGACATTCTAAGCTACCTGCTACTGCTTACCACTTAGGGGTTTCTTAACCACTCTGTGCCTCAGTTTCCCCATCAGTAAAATGGGAATCACTGTTTCTGCCTTGCTGAATGGTTATGATAACTCTGGAGGTGGCATACGTATGTGCTCAGCAGACATCTGCTGCAGTCTGAACTGTCCCCACCAGCCCTGGTTGTTATCCTTGACACAGGAAGGTATCGAGTAGGGGGACAAGGGTCCCAGGACCTCTCACAGAGTACCCCACACATCAGATACTGACAACTCACAGGGGCCACAGAAGGATGTTTACTAAATGTCTCAAACACCTCAGCCCCCTGCTCACCCAGGTCTGCTCTCCCTGACTGCTGCTTCATTCCATGAATTTCAAAAGAAATCCAAGCAGCCCGCACCTTTTTCAGTTGGCCCCCTGCAACCCCCCACATCCCCAAAGTCCTCGAGTGTGTGTACTCTCTTGCCCATTACATGCACAAACTCCATCAGAAAGCATTTGTCTACACCCTCTTTATTCACTTTCAAAGGGTTAAACAGCCTATTTACTGGGCTGTCAACAATCCGAGACCCAAATCACGAAGAAAGCCCCATCCAGTTTTGTGCAGCGAGGAGCCTTGTCTTCTCTGGCCTGTTCTTGTTACTGTCATGTAATATCCATGACAATCGTGTTGGGCTTTTTTTCGGGGCTCTGTGGGGCTCAATCTGAGGGGCCACTTTAAGCCAGGCGAGGCCTTTATTTATGTGGATTTGAAAGAGCCTTGAGACTGCTTCCCCTCAGATCCCTCTTCAGCAGGTCACTGCTGTTTCAAAAGGATTTAAATGCGGAGGCTGCGACCAGCTCTTCCATCACCGTTCTAATAGACTGACATGAGCGTTAGAGTCTGAAAGACAGGGGAAAAAGTGATGCAGATTTTCCCTAAATTGGACTGACGCACAAAGCAGGGGGAGCAATTGAGTGACGAGGTAACCCCTCACACCCTTTTTTATACTTCTAACCAGAGCCACACAAAGAGCGAGCCGTGGGAAGCTGCCCAGGAGCCAGGCCGGGCCATTTCCATGGGCCATATGGAAATTTTGTTTTGTGTACAGAGAAAGTGTCTGATAACAGTGACCTTAACTGCCATATGTGGGCAGTGAATAGGCCAGAGGAAACCACTCAGCAATCTGACCCTCAGCATATGGACTATCGGCCCAAGGAGATTTTCATTGCCATCTCGCTGGCAACCCCAGGGATTTCATTAGATTTGTTAATGAATTGCTCTATTGACTTATATCTGAGCTTGCCTCATTAGAGGAGAAGAACACAATTTTTATCTATGTTTTCATGAAGGGGACCAGCGTGGTCCCTCCTTTGTTGGGGCAGTGGGTAATCTTCCGGGCTGTCACCAGCTTTGAACTAATTTATTGTGTCAGTTGAAGAAGGCCCTTCCTTGCTTGTTGAGGCTGAAGCCCACTCCAGGCCTCTTCAAATCAGTGTTTTCCTTGTGAGGGGGATGTCTCTGAGGCTCGGGCTCTGTTTACAAATAGCTGAACATGATGTTGTCCTGGTATTGTGCATTTTCAGGGCACAGCAACAAGCGGATTGCAGGGGTCCCCACAGTGGCACCTGTCAGGAAATGGCTTTTCTAGGCCACAGCACGTCACATCCAGGTTGCCCATTCACCTTCCTTGCTTCCTCCTAGTCACTGAAACAGGCAAAGACTGCGTGTTGGAACATTGCTGCAAAAAGCACACTTCTTCTCCTCCAAGTCTGAAGCCTTACAACTCTCTCATTATACCTGAGCTTTATTCGTAATGGCCCAGTTGGAATTCTCAAGATGGGAAAGCCTGAGTCTTAAAGCAGTAAGTATTATCAATTAACATGTTATTAGGGGCAAACCAATAAAGAGCCCATTATGGCTAATAGTGAGTGTGGAAACACAAGGAATTAGCAAAATGAGATTCGATAAAATGGAAACCATAAAGATAAGCTTCTGAAGATTGGATCTGGCTTTTTGATCTTTAATCTCAAATAAACAAATGAATGACACCAACCAAAAGCCTCCTATTGGCTCATCTTCCCTAAGCCTGTGAAAGACAAAGAGAACTTCCTGGGTGAGACTCAGGAAGAAGTTTGGTCACATTGAAGCTTGGAGGTGGTTTATCCCATACGTAGGGTGGGAGGGAACAAGTAGGCCCCTTTTTAGATTATACAGAGCTTGAGCTCAGTACTTTATGTATTTGTATTCTGGTGATGGAATGTGGCATGTAAGTCCCCACACCTATGCAGTGGCCACTCTGGTTCTCACTCATGGTACATAGAAAGCCCGAAAGGTTGAGAAAAGCCAAAACTTCCTGTTGGTGTCATAGTGAAAGTCTAGAACTCCCACAGGTCCTGCAGCAGAAACAATGAGGTGTTGCAAATGAGAATCTATCTCATTCTGGGTGTTGTGAGGTGTGGCTGGGGTCACTGTCCCTTCTTCACTGAGTCGGAGAATAGAAACTGGGTTTTCTTGTTGCCTCTAGCATCTGCCCTCTGTTGTCTTCATGTTCTGAAGAAGGTTGGCACCCATCTAACACTCAAAGAAAAAACTCCCACATTGTGAGAGATGGGTTCCATACCATTTGTTCTGGGCCCAAGAAGAGTGTTCATGCAATGGAGTCCTATAAGCTCTGAAACTGTTTATACATGAGTCCTACCAGACTATAAGAGAATCCTCTGAGCTAGGAAAGTATGAGGAAATCTTGGCCAGATTTTTAACATGTTGTTTTTATTAAAACAGGATCATTGGGCTGTTTGCCCTGAATTCATGCATGCATGGGGTTGCCTGTAGCCTTTTTAACAGAAATACCACTTGGCTGGGTATAAAATTCCTCCTCCCTTCAAAACTCCATGGTCACCCTGTCCTTGTCTATTGGCAATGATTTTCACACTAATTTTACCATTTGATTCTTGGTTGGCTGTATTTCATTATGGATCATTTTAAAATTTTTTAAAAAGGAGTAGGGATGACTATTTCATGATATATTTTATTTTCCAAAATATTTCTCCATTGCTTTTATGTTTGCATGGCAACTTGACCAGGTATAATTTACACAAGTCACACATTCTTTTCCTCAGAACTTGTAGACATCCCCCAGTCATCTTTTGGCTGTGAGCATTGCTCTTCATCAGGATGATTTTTCTATTGCCAATGCCTTGATGTGGTTCCTGAAGGCCAGAAAATATTCCTTTCCCCTTGAAGTCTTAGAAGTTGGCCAAGGAATGTCTGTCTCCATGTCAATCATTTTTTATCAGTATTTCCTGGAACACAACATACCTTGTGAACAGATTTTTATTGTTTTTTGTTTCAAAGGAATTCTGTGCTATTAAATTTCAATGACTTTGGTTCCACTCGTAGTATCCTCTCATCTAGGTCACTCCTTATCCTTACCTTTCATAGGTTCAGTAGGACTTGAACGTATGGATTATTAACACCAGTAACCAGGTTATAGTGTCCTGAATATCTCAGGCTATAGATACCTCAAAGGAAGAAAATCTTATTCATCTTTGTTTCTTTCCTCAGAGCCTAGCATATAATAGATGCTCAATGAGTAAATATGGGGTTAATCTGAATGTAACCTTGTCAGTTAGAGTTGAAGTTTTATTTTAAGAGAAGCCCAGAGCCCTTGGAGAGTTCACTGTGGGTGGCAGTGATTTATATGACCTGATGTAAACACAACCCCTCAGAGTATGGTGAGCTGGGGGTGAGGGTGGAGCTCCTATCAAATGGTGGTGGTATCTGAAAGTGGCCAGAGATGCTGGCTTAGTAGGAAAAGCAAATAGCTTGTACAAACATGAATATTTTAGACTCCCCCAAGTGGAAAAATTAAAATTAATTACTGGAGAGAAATTGGGTAATGGGAAGGAGTATGGTCTTTCTTTCCAGGAAAATAAATGGAAAAAATTTTCCAAGTTTTTATTATTTATTCGTGCATATTTGTAATCTATATGGTTTACATTCCTCATGGGGAGTTAGTTCATGTACACAATACATCTTAATTTTTTAATCCCCTCCCCCCTTTCCATGTCTTGGTACCCTTCCCTTTTTTAAAGGTTTATTTCATTTTTTTCCCACTATCTACCTTTTATTTTGCTCTTTATTTATATTTGAGTTTCTCATATAAAAGAAACCATGCACTATTTAAGTTTGTGTATCTGATGTATTTCATTTAACATTATGGTCTCAAGGTGCACCTATTTTTCTACAAATGACTCAGTTATCCTTCTGTATGGCAGAGTAGTAGTGCAAAATTTTTGAGGTCACCTTTCTTCTTGGATTCTTTCCCTTTTGGGTATGAATTTATTAGCTGGTCTCCAGTGTGAAACACTCCGCAAAATTAGCTCATTACATTTCTTGAAAAGAGTTTTGCATTTATTTGATAAGTCCTGGCAGCAACCAGGTGGAGCACTTGAAAGGCTTCATTGCAGAGGGTTTGGTGGTACTGCCATGAACAGAGGTGTGGACTGAGGTAAGAGGATTACCAGGAGAAGATGAGGGGTCAGAGGAAAGGTGCTGCCACCCAAAGACCTAAGGAGATAAGGGCAGAAAATGGCTCTACAGGCCTTGAGGAGAGTTTCTGTCGTGTAAGTGGGGCTTCCATCATGGTGGCTCACACCCACGGTGGAGCACCTCATTCCTTCTTGCGGCACAACCAGAGCTTGGTATGGCTAGGAGGTGTCTCTCCTCCCTTCTTCTCTCTTTTTCCTCCTCACTCCTCCCACAGACCAAAACCAACTGGCCAGAGGCAGTGGGAGCCTGAGTGGTGTGACTGTCCATAGAAATCAGTCCTCTTGGGTACAGACTGAGCAGAAAAGGGCAGAGCGTGGGTCTGGAGAAGCCCAGTCCCCTTCAAGGAGAAAACCTCCCTCATTATCACATAAATCAAATTAAATAAACTCCATGCTTTTTCTGTTAGATTGGCAGGAATGAAGAATTTGGAATTAAACTGTATGGGTGATGGGTGTGAGGAGAAAAAGGTGCCTTTGGGTACTGTTGCTGAGTGGGGACTAAGCACAACCTCTGAGGGGGTATGTTGACAGCATCTGTTAAAATCACAAGTGCTCACATCCTTCAGTGGAGAAACCCACTTCCAGGGAGCCATCCCTGATACATGCTGTGTGGACACAGTGCTTTGTACACAAGGCTATTCATTACTGCATTGTTCACAACAGCAGAATACTGGCAAAAGCCCAAGCATCCATCAGCAGGGAACTGGTTAAATAAATCATGTCACACACACAATGGAATATTATGCAGCCATAAAAGAAGAACAAGGAGTCTCTTCCTGTAACGATTCATTGTTAAAGGAAAAGAGCAATGTGCTACCATTTATACTGCAGGGTGGGGGGCAGAGATGGGGAGATAGTGACATGGTGTCTTTTGGATCTCGAGTCATTGGCCATTGAGGGCATGGGTTGGGTGCAGCAAGGGGACTGAGTGGCTGGGGAGCAGCAAGCAGAGAGATTTTATTCTACAACTTTGGGCGTTTGTACACTAAGGATAGATTTAATTATTTAAATGTGGAGTAAAGGCAACATTATTATAAAATCCTGTTTCAAGACTCATCTTGACCATCTATGGAAAGTGAAAAATTATATTAAAACTGGTTGTGCAAAGTGGAGGAGTCAGGGTAGAGGGTTTGGCCTCCAGGCTCTGCTGCGATTGTCCTGCATGATGCTGCCCCTCACCCACGCTTGGTCCTGTCCACGGTGGGAATCTATGAACCAGTGAAGTAACGGGAAGGAAAGGGCCAGCTTCTCCTAGAAGCTCTCTGCCTTCAAAGTAGAATAGAAACAGCCAATGCCTCTCGAACAAACCTCTCCCTTCAGGATATGCGTCACTGGCAGCGGGCAGTGTGGCAATGGTGGGAGGGACCTCTGGGGCTGTGGTTGGGGCCTGACCTCTCCCTGTGTGCCCTGGCTGATCATCCGCCTCCCCCACATTACTGGTGTGGCTTCTCTTCTGTGTCATTTTGCTGTGTGACTTGTGCACCAATTTGCATTGCAGAAGCTGTGGTCCCTTCCCAGCACTGAACCTCAGGACTGTGACCTCCTTATCTCTGGATGCAAAAGGAAAGATAGCACATGTCACTAGTGAGGCAAACATGAGAATGCTTTTCTCTCACCTAGTTTGTATCCATGGTAATCACAGCGCTCCATCTCTTGCTTTTCTATACCCCAAGTCCTCCTGGCTGGAAGCATCTTAGCTGGACACGGGAAGATAGCCCTAGGGCAGCACCAGTGAGCCGTGGTGACAGCACAGGACACTCACAGTGGAAGACCCCACTCCACAGTTCAACACTGGCCTCCTGGCTCTTCTTTCAGCACCTTGCAGGCATCTGTGCTGGTGCCTTCGCCCTGGTGTACTCTCTGCTTGGCACTCTCTTCCTTTGGACATCAATATGGCACCACTTCCTTTGGACTTCTGCTGAAATGCCACCCTCTTTGCCAGGGGCTTCCTTAACCACCTGAAATGGCAACTGTCTCCCACCCTAACACTTCCTACTACACTTGCTGGCTCTGTTTTTCAATGGCTTTGACCACCATTCAGCATGAAACAGACTTTACTTATTTGATTTGTTATCTGTGTATAAGCTGGAATGTAACCTTGTTAAGCACAGGGATTTTGCTTGTTTTCTTCTGTTTGGCTTACAGATGAACCCTGGAAGAGCGCTTGGCAAATTTTCATATTCAGTATTTGTTGAATGACTAAATAAATTGTGAGAAGAGGGTGGGGACCGAGACTGGGCGTTAAACTCAGGACCTCCAGACTGAGCTTCCATTTTCAGTCAGGGTCTTACTAAGTCACTGAGATGTGTAGGTTGGGCTTGAATTTATGATCTTCCTGCCTCATCCTCCTGGAGTGCAAAGATTACAGGTGTGCACTACCACATCTGGCTCTATTTTTATTTCTGCATCTCAGCCACTGGATCATGAGCTTCCACCACTGTTACAACTCTGGGATCTAGCATGATGTCTGATAGCCTGATGAGACTCAGTGCATGTTTTAAAGGAATGAAAGGAGAAAGAGAAGGAGAGAAGAAAAAAGGAAGGCTTTTAATTTCATTATCTTAATTTCAATCACTTTTTTTCAAGGGATACAGAACTGTCCTAAGTGACACTTAACCACAGCAAAGTTCACTTAGGTTCTTTTGCAGGCACTCTATTCGATTCTCTTACTGTCAGTTGTTCAGACACATTTCCATGTAAGCTGTATGAATGAGATGGTGAGTACAGTCTTAGGGACTGGGGCTGCGTGGGCAGTAGATGAAAGAACACTACAAGGACAACTTCAGATCCTTTGCTTCAAGGAATCTCTTTGTTTTGGGATTGTGAAAGAAAAACAGTTGCTAAAATGGATCTTGTTCACAGAAAAAGGAGAAGTGCTCACTTATCGAATGTGTAGTCTTGTCAAGAACTGCTTCAAGCCCTTAATTACACACATGGGTTTAAACTTCATGACAGCACCACGAGACAGGTACTACCTTACACTCTATTTGCACAAAAGGAAATGGAGCTTCAGAGAGATGGAGTAGATTTGCTCAAAGCCCTAGAGCTACAGAATGGTGCAACTGGGATTTAAACCCAAGTCTGATAATCTCTAAATCTTCTTCTACTTAATCTAAAATACTTCTCTGTCATCATTCTGAGTAGTGTACTGAGTGTTTGGACTTAGGTGGCGTTTTAGTCAGGGTAAGCAAGCTGTTGTGACAAACACTCTGTCTTCCAGATTTCAGGGAAGCAACACAATAGTGTGTCTGTCTGTCTACATGCATTGTGCTCCATACAGACATCCAGAGCTTCAAGATTTTCCTTCTTACGGTTCCCCACCCCTTAGGCTTTTGGAGTCTGCCATCAGATTCTCCTCATGTGTCCAGCAGGTGGAGGAACCAAGAGGGAGTACAGCCAGCATCCCGTGGGAAGCCTTGATAAACTACGAGGAACTGCTGTCCATCACTTCCAGTCCCCTTCCTTTGGCCAGCATTCATTGCATGGCTGGCCCTAGTTGCAAACGATACTGGTACTTTATGTGCACAGGAAGGAAAGATGTAGGTTTTGGTGAACATAAAGTAATCTCTGTTACAGGAAAAAGTAGAGAGGACAGTGTTCCAGAAATTAGTTATGTAATCCAGTCTTATTTTTCCATGTTGTTAGTCAGTTTCTGGCTCTATAATGAACATCTAAAGTAATCAGTTATAAAGAGATAAAGTTTATTTTGGCTCACAGTTTTGCAGTTCCAGTCTACACTTGGCCCCTACTTGACTTGGGGGCTCTCATGAGTCAGTACATCATGGTGAGGACATGTGGCAAAACCACTCATTCTATGGCCCCAGAAGAAAAGAGAGAGAGAGAAGGGAGCCAAGTTTCTGCCATCCTCTTCAGGGGCATCTCCTTTAGGTCCCCAGTGACCTAAAAGTCTTCCACTAGATCCCAACTCATTCTGGTTCCTATCCCACCCAAAAGTATTACCTTGGGACCAAGCTGTTAGTACACCAACCTTTGGGGGACTATTTCAGAACCAAGCTATAGCAACATGTTATAAAAAAAAAACAAAGAAAAGGAAATAAAATATTTTTTAAAGGTAGAATTATGAGTTATTTGGAGCAGCAGATATAAACAACCACACAGCAGATGCTCACCTGATCAGAACTTTCTGTTCATGTGTTCTTTTGGCTAAGAGGGTAGTTTGGTTAAATGAAGGCGGGTCAAGAGAAGTCTTTTGGTTTCAAATCTTATTGCTGAAAATCTTTGCAAGATGTGTTGCTGCACGTTCCTGCCTCAGGAAGTTCTGCGGTGAATTCAGCAGGATATTTTCTTAGTCACTGAGGATCTCTCAGGGCTGCTGGGTTGCCATTCTGAATAAACATCAGCTGTCAGGATGCAGGCTGGGATCCGCAGAGGGGAGGGAAGGCGACCCGAATCAGCAGCGATTCAAAAACGTCTTCTTTGATTTCTTTTGATCCTAACACTTGTTTGTTTGTTTTTATTTTTTTCTGATGACAAGAAACATTCATGGTCATTGTAGGAACACTGGAAAGTAGAGAAAAAGCAAAAATTACAAAGCAAAATAACCTCTTATTTGACAAACTAGAACCACCACTGTTAACAATCTTAGCTATATTTGCTCCTCCTCTTTTTTCCCTCTTTCTATACCAGTAATATTTCTATGGTATTGAGTTAATACTGTAAGTAAAGTCTTCTCTCCTGTAGTCTGTCTTCTTTTTAACTGATTCATGAGCATTTTCTTTTGTTATTAACACTGCTTCACAATATCATTTTAGAGTCTTCATAATACTTCATGAATAATCATGATACTTTCAGTTCTTTATCTTCAATCGGGCTGATATTTTTTTCTCTCCAATATTATAAATAGATCCATAATAAATGTATTTGAACATAAGGTTTTTGTTTTGTTTTGTTTTGTTTTTGTTTTCTCCAGTGTTAGGAATCAAACCCAGGGCTTTATATGTGCTAGGCAAGTTCTTGACAAATTAACTGCATCTCTACCCTAACTGCTCTAATATTTTAGTGTGTTTTCCTTGAAGCACCATGACCAAGGCAATGGGCATAAATAACTTTATGTATGTACCTTGACTGGCATGGGAGGTCTTTAATCTTATTAATTTGCTACATAAGCATTGAACTTTATCCTTTTAGTTTAAATTTGATTATTAGTAAGAGTTTTCATGTTTATTAATCATTGTTTTTCTATGCCCAAAGTATTCCTTTCCTTTGCTTATATTTTCTATTATCTTGGCTTTTAATTGATTTCCATGATTTGTTTATTCATTAAGGGTAATATCCTTGTCATTTTTATGGAAAATATTTTCTCATTTTTGATATTGTTTTAAACTTACTGTTATCAATTTGTTAACTTGCTATTTATATTTTTTCCTGTACTATCCATTATAAAGAGACATATTTGTGGTTAACTGAGAATTTTAACTAGTTGACTTCTGGTGAATTAACCAATCAAGATTTTTTTTTTAAACTGTGAAACATGTGGCAAAAGAAAATAAATTCATGAAATGTAGGGTTAAGCAAAGTTAAACAGGCTTCTTCATTAAACAGGACTAACCAGAGCCTTCAGTGGATTAATTTACCCCAGATTCTCCAAGACAGGGCATGGCACAGGTTCACATTTATGTGACCATGGAACCCCCTTTTTGAGAAGTATATGTTGAGAACAGACTTGAACAGGAAAGTTGTTGAGAACTGCAACCTTAAATCCAAAACCATAATAGTAACCATGAATATTTCAGGCATTGTGACAAGCTAATAGAGAGATAATCAGGTGCATGAGTAAATAACTTGGGAAATGTATGAAATGCTCACTAATTTTTAAAAACTTTCCAGCCTTATGTATCATTTCATCTAATATTCACAACAGCCTTATGGGCCACCCAGTAACTAGTGGCAGCGCAAATGACTAACTTGAGGTCTAGTCCACTGGACATGATTGAATCCTGATTTCACTAACCTGTGTAATAATCTTAAGTAGCTTAACCTCTCTGTGCTTCAACCTCCTCATTTGTACAAGACAAAAAATAATAGCACTTACTGCATAAAGTTGCAGTAAAGATTAAAAGAAAAAGCATTTACATGGCCCTCCAAACAATCAATAGTGTATCCTAGGCAGTCAACTCGTATTAGCTGTTTTTAGTCACATCTTAGAGCTGCATGAGCTGAGGCACTAAGAAATTAAATAGGCCGAACAATGTTGTACTGATAATAAATGGAGAGGGTTGGCTTTGAACACAGATGACCTGGCTTTAGAATTTTGTTCTTAAATTTTATACCCTTATCACTCTGTTTCTGTGAAGAGCTTGGATCCTCAGACATCTTTCCACATAGACTATAAATGCAGGCTGGGTCTTGGCCTGTGGGGCAAAGAAAGATCTCTGCCCAGCTCTCCTTGTCCATAGAGTGGAGAGACTGAAGTAGGAGCTGATGCCACACGGAAGAGCATAACTGGTTTTGACCATGTGACTAATTCTGAATGCACCAGGTTGGAATGACATTTTTAATAAAAGGTGTCTTTTTCCTTGTTTCTTTCTGCATTAGGTAAAAGGGTGCAGATTACTGGGAGGCTGTAGTTGATAGTGAAGTAGCAAGATGGAAGGACACTGGGTCTCAAAATCAACACTTGGAAGAAAAATACTCTTCAACCAGGTCACCTGCACTTGTCTAATAGGCAAGATAAAAGGAAACCTCAATAGTGTGAAGTCATCAAAATGCAAAATTATTCATCCCAGCAGCTATCAGAACATGCAGTGTCTAGTGTGAAGTCAGGGTGGATATGCGCCTTCTTTCCGGATCTTTCTCAGTGCCCCTCTGGGGAGGATTCAGATAATGCCACTGAAGTTATGGCCTAGTGGAAATCATTCTGTAATAGTTCTGTATCAGACCCAGAGCGCAGGGCTGAGTTTGGTCGGGAACTGGTCAACAAACCTTGTTTTGGGGAAGTCTCTAGAAAGGAGAAAGGAAGGGAGCAGGGGGAAGACACTGGGCTAGCCGGCTCTGGAAGATGCGCCTGTTGCCTTTCAATCCTGTTGAGCACACTTTGAATTTGTCATCAAATGTTTACTGCCAATGTAATGAAGAGCATTAATAAGGATAGAAACACCCAACAGTCAAGCATAAAAGCCAGCGCTGGTCATAAAGCTGCATTGGCCATTTATGGTGTTTCTTATAGTTGATAGGACATTTTTCCTGTATAAAAGATATAACTATATATCTTCTGATTTTATGGGCTGCAGATTACTCTAATTATCATAAAAAATTACTACTGCTAATAAAATTTCTATTATAAGTTACTTATAGTAATCTCCAGGGTACCACATTTAGCCAAGAAGAGGTTGTAATTATATTGCTCTGCAGGGAGAGTTTGTTCCTCAGAACTCCTAAGATGCCAGCTGTGCCTTATAACACTTCCACAGTTTTCAGCCCCTCATCCCTGTCCCACCTCCCCTCCAGTTTTTGGTCAAAGGTCTGCTTGTTGTTTTCATTTTGCAGGATGTGGTCTGAGCCTCAAATAATGACCCACATTGGATGCAAATGACGCAAATGAACTTTTAGTGCTACAAATATCTGGGTGGATTTCTCCTCCCCTGGGGCCTTGGGTATGTCAATGGAAGGATGTAATAGAAGGGAGGACTTGACAATCCCCGCCCAAAGGGAAATATGCTTTGCAAAATTGGTGGAAACTGCTGGGTGTTCATGCAAAACACAATGGTTAGCTTTTTGTTTGACAAGACAATAATTGGTATTTTCCCTTTTATAACTACTATTTTTTTTGGAATGGTCATCTTTGTGGGTGGATGACACTTCAATGACCTTACAAAGTCTTGCCAATGATACCAATTCTAACCGGTAATTTTATTACCCTCCCCAAGTTCCTTGCTTCTGAAATAAATATCAAATAAGGTGCTTTCTCACTGTCCTTGAATATAAAAGCAGCAAAGAACCTCAGAGTCCAAGGAATTAAGCTCAAGTTGGAAGAGTAGTCATTCCCCTTAAAAAAGAGTTTTAGTTGCTTCTGCAGAGTGAACCAACATATTGATATTAAGGGCCTAGGAAACAAAATAGCCCATTTGAGTTGCAACTTATTTTGGTAATGATTTATAGTACATTAATTGCTATCACTAAGGGGCAAAGTATATCTCAGAGCTTTTCTGGCTCATACTTGAGAGATGTGTTGGAGCTAGGCTATAGGGAAGTTCTGTAGTCAGCCAGAGGGTAAGGGGACCATTGGGCTTCTTAGCTAAGTTGCTTCAGATGCCCTTTAACAACAGCCTGACCTGGGGGACTGTGACTGCTGGGGAACCATGAACAGAAATCATGACATACTGAGTCTTCATCCTAGATAAATTTGTTCAGATTTTAATAACTGGAGAAGAAAGGCTGATGAAGACATTATTTTCTTTCTCCAAAAGTTTTTTTTTTAATTTGAAAAGAAAGAGATTAGTTTAGAAAGAAACTATGCCTGTAATGTCTTTCTTGTCCACTACACTGTAGATCTCATGAGGACGGGGGTTTTGTATTGATCCTTAGTGTATCTAGAGTAATTAGAATAGCACTGAGGTTGACTATGCATTTAATACTGTCAAAAATAAACAAGTGAAACAATTTTCAGGAAATGTAGTAGACAAACAGATTACTGTTAACTTTTTCTTTGAGCTAATTTTCATATTGAGACCAGCTTTATCTGCTGATTGAAGATGCTCGTGGATCATGCTTACAGCTGCTAAGAGCTTGAGAAGCAATGTTAGCAACAAAGGAAAAATATCTCTGACTGTGAATATGTAACTCCAACTGGTCATAGAAATATGTACCTCTTGACAGTCAGTCTCACTCTATTGAAGGGAAATGGACTTTGGCACTGGAACACCTGAGTTTGAACCTCCTTGCCATTTGCTGGTTGTGTGACTCCAGGCAAGCTACTTAATGTCTTCAAATCTCAGCTTCCTCCTTTGGAGGACATAACACACATACATACTACCTTTGAGTTGTGTCCCATACAAATTAAGTTCCTAATAAATCTTGCTCTTCTCTCTCCAAGTAAAAGCATTTCTACTACCTTCTGCTATCATTCTATCTGTACTTCACCCAGATAGGGCTCCCAATTATCCCAAGTCATCCCTTCCTGTATTTGGCTTTTCAAATATGGAAGTACGGAAGGACCTCCTATGTAAATACTATTTCTATTTTCAGAGCTTAGTGTGAGCAGGACAGGACAGTGTACATATGCTGAAGGGAAGTAGGGCACAACACAGAGATTAACAGCCAGAAATACTGAGCTCTGAATTCTTGTCCCACTTCCTACTTGAATGACCTTAAGTAAGTCACGTGATTTCAGGGAGTCTCAGTCTTATTATCTGTATAATATAATGTAAGACATAATATGAGAGTTGGCCAGTAAGTGGGAGCTAAAAAGATGAATTAACAGAATGAAACAATTACCCTGAGAATCTGGGAAAAGGAGGGCACCAGTGTCATTTCTTCCTCCCTCATCCTGCACTCCTTATTTTTCCTTGGAAGTTAAAGAAATAAGAAGTGAACTTAGCAAAATAAATGCTCTCAGTAGCAGCTTTTGGTCCCTTGGTGAGCTCGGTAGCACACATGTTGGAAGCTATTTTAAGGCCTGTTGGAGGAGAGGTACTGAGGAGGTGAAGGGCTCTGAGATATCATTTCTGAAGTCATTCCTCAGCTCAACTTTGATTTGGGGTGAATCAGGAACAGTTTCATCAGTTTACATCAAGAAAGCACTTTCACAAACCTTTTGATGCAGTTATCTATTGCTGTGTAACAAATCACCTCAAAGTGTAATGGGCTGGCAGCGTGGTCATGGTTTACCTCAGCAAGGATGGGCCATCTCTGCTTTGCATGGAGTTGTCTGGGGTCATTTGGCTGGACCTGGAAGATCTAAAATGGCCTTGTTTATTGTGGCACATTCAGAAAGTCAGACTGCACTTTCTCCCACAGTTACAAGAGTGAAATATGAAGAAATATAAAATTCACGGCCTGTGAAAGCCTTAGAAATCACTCAGGCCACATACTATTAGTCATAAAGAGTCATATAGCCATCAGATTAGACAGGAGGGGAGACAGGCCTGACTCTTGATGGGAGAGGGGACTAATTCACATCAAGGGCAGTGAGAAAAAGAGGGGTTTGTGATGTTATTCTCAAAACCATCTGTCACGATCTTTCTTGTTGCAGCAGTGACATCCTATCTACATGCAAAATATACCATCTTTATGCACAAGTTACATGCCATTATAATGTCTGTCACATGTCCAACATATAGCCATATAAGCTAGGGCCGGTTGCAGATGAAGCTCCCCAGGAAAAGTTCTTCAGAAGGGAAAGGGAAAGATATCTGTACCCCTGCATCCAAAGTGCAATGGTGAAATATGAACAGGGCAACTTCAATAAATGCTTCCTTCCAAAAAGTAGAAAAATGTGAAGCATGCAGCATTCCCTGCTCTGAAGCAATTCTGAAGTTTAGCTGGGCATGCGTTTCCACCCCTATCCTTTGAGACATGAAATATTACTTGATCATGACCCAGTTGTTTTCCTTACAAAAGGGTTATTAATTTTATTTTTTGCACTGCTTTTACTTTGACTCTTTGGGCTCTTGACTGTCCCATAAGAGGCCCTTTTTCCATAATCGCGGGCTCTTTTTGGTTTGTTTGTTTATTTATTTTTGTATCTGTATCAGTAAGCACACTTATTTTTGTGTCAGTAAGCACACTTACTGTTTATAAAAGTGGGACCCAAAGCCTTTTTAAATTTTGAGTAGCTCATATTCTTTTGGGTCTAAGCAAATATTGCTTTCACCAGTATAATTCTCTTAAAGATTCTGTGAGTCATCTATGAATCTTAATGGTATTTGTTTTGTTCCATAACAACTCTGTCTATAATTTTTTCTAAGATATGCTTTAGGGCAATGTTTTTATAATCCTTAGTTTTGTATAGCAAAGAGGGTTTATTAGGTTTAAATAGCTTTCAACATTTCTGAATTCTTAACAATAGCCTCTTTCTTTATCTGATTTGTATATTAAACTATTCTTTACTTTGAGATAGTTTTACCTATTAAGCAGACCATTTTAAGATCTGTTATATTTTCTCTAAATTCTCCTTGAAAACATATTAATGCCTTCTTTAACTCCCTTCTCCAATGCTTTATTATAAACAGGTATAATAAGGAAATATGTGCTTTTAACTTTCTTCCTGAATTTTGACAGTCACAATTCTTCAATGGTCATTTCACATTTAAGACATCACCCCCAAAATAGTTGAGACAAAAGTGTCACCATTTATTCTATACTATTTAGGGAAAACATAGGTATAATTTTTTCCCTAGAAATCAGGGACAAACATTCCAGGTATCAAGACATCCTACAGTTCTCCTCACTGACTTCTGTTTTCCCATCTCAGAAGAAGGGAGGGCTCGGGCACTCACCCTCATCCAAATAGGAAGAACAGGTGAAATACCCTTCTGGCTCCCTAACAGCCAAAGCTGATTCTTACCAAGATTGCTATCAGATATCATGAACCCAACTACCAAGCAAATAATGTGAAGTGAGTCACCTGTTCACTGGAACAAACTACAGAGCAGGTATCCCTAGTCTTGCCATGAATTTCTAGAGTTTCCAGAATTTCTCACCTTCCAAAATAATTGGAAAATCCAGATTTTTAGATGTAGCCTCTCTATTTTCAAAATCTGGCAACAGTGTTGTTCTGGATAGGATGAATCTCTTGCACTATTTGGCAACAAAGAAGCCCCAAAATTCAGCAGCTTAAGACAATGTATGCTTTTTAAAAAATGAAGGTATATTTCTTGTTCATGCCACATGTCCTCAGAGATATACTGGAGGTTGTGCTTGATGTCATCTTCACTCAGAGATGCAGGATGAGGGTAGTGTGCCCTCTTTTAAGGTTTTCTTTTCATTCCTGCCCAATTTTCCAGGGAAAGAAATAGGAACATGGTGAGTCATTCTTCTCTTGCTCTCACAGCATCTTCCAGAAGTGACAGATATGCCCTTTGCTCACATGTCCCTGCCCAGAGCAAGTCCTGAGACCACTTTCCACTTCATAGGGTCAGAGAATGGCAGCCCTTCCGTGTCCCAGTAGGAAGAACTGGAAATCTTCCCTGAGAACTAATGATGACCCAATGACTATTACATGTGGTTAAAATGCTTTTCAGACCAGAGCTGATCCGTTAAAATTTTAACCTCCAAGTGAAGGTTGTGAAGCTAAACTATGTGATTGTACCTCCCCTATCTGCCACTTTCATTGAATTCTGCCTCCCGCTGTTGTCCCCTGACCTTTGTTGGTCAGGATGTGCCTCTTGAAAGCAGCTATCAGTTTCTCGAGGATATTGCTGTGATAAGTGAAGATGGATAACCCTTTATTTCAGGGACTGTCCTGGGCATTGTTAGATGCTTAGCAGTGTCCCTTGCCTCTACCCATTAGATCTCAGCAGCACCCCTGTATCAGTATGACAATCAAAACATATCTACAAATATACCCAGATGTCCCCTGGTTTGGGAGGGATTACCCTGAGATCCTGGGGGTATACACTTCAGTACTTTAGCTAAGCCTGCTTGTTTGTTAGTTTGCAGTACTGGATATCAAGTCGAGGGCCTGACCCATACTAGGCAAAAGCAATGCAATCCCTAATTTAGGTAGGTCAGGACCCAGACCTTTTTAAGCGGTGTGATCCCACAGCAGCAGTTGTTTAACAAGTATCCATTATCTCTTCTGCAAAGTGGGAATAATTTCAACCAGTATTCCACCATTAATAAGATTCTATGAGGGCAAGATGAGGCTTTGAATATGAAATGCTATGTAACCTGTCCCATGAGGGTTTGCAAGCCTGCTTATTAGGATCTTGGCCCAGATAGTGCTCCATGCCAAAAGACTTTTTTTTGGACAAAAAAAATTTGGGGTCCTGTTAAATACCTCTGATCAATGATAATATTTATTGACATAGTCATTATGATAGTCATTTAGTGGATGCTTAATACATGCTTGGTACTATGAGAACATTTGTTTTTGCTATTTCCCTGGGTGCTCACAATAGCTCTGAAAGCCATGGTCGTTGCCCCCGTCATATAGTGATGAAATGAAATTTCAGAAAGGCAGGGAGAATGGCCCACACTATGAAGTGTTAGAGCAAATCAGGTGTGTTACCCCTCCTGGGCACATCTTTTTCTGCCTAGAGGACAGGGCTCCCTGACGGATGAGGTGGGTAAGAAGGGTGTGTTGTCAGAACTTGGATACCTGCTCAAGCTCTTCAAGTGCAGTGATCTGCTCTGTCAGCCAGACCCACATCATGACTATAATTAGAGCAATGATCACTCTTGTTGATCAAACATTCACCATGCGCCGGGAGCTCTGCTCAGAATCTATGTGAATATTCTCATTCACTCTTCACAAGCTGCCTAGAAAGTCAGTATTGATATTGTCTCCTTTCACAGATCAGAACCTAGAAGCCCAGAGGTGGGAAATTACTTGCCTATAGTCAGACACTAAGTAGTCCATTCTTTGCCTTTATATCATGCAATTGCTCAATGCTGCTGTTTTCCAAAAGTTGGGACCCCGAGACCTCAAATCTGGAGTCTCTTCTCTGTGTTTCCACTACCTAAAATGAAGCAAATTCCAGGATGATTTTCTGGGATTGCTCTAGCACAAGTTGCAGTCCCAGCAGGCAAAGCCTCCAGCGCCCTTGTCCTGGGCAACAGCCATGTTTTGGATCTGCCTGATGTTTTATTTCTTCCTCTGTAAGCTCTATTCTGGCCTAAGAGGTGGCTGTCAGGGACATAAACTAGGTGTTGGGTAAAATTACAGTGCTCATTCACTAACAATTGATTGCAGCAAGCAGTCACCCCTCCCTGGCTGGCCTCTTCTCCTGACTGTCGCCACACAGCCCAGCCTAAACCCTGCCACCCAGACAGGACTTGCACTGCCACTGAGAAAAAAATACAACTGTGTGATGTCTGTTAGGAAGGAAGGAACTATGGGACCGAGAAGCCTGGCCGGGTGATGAATAGGCTTCCTCGGTGCACACATAAACAGTTTACAGGTCTGAAATCCTGTGTTTGACTTTCACATCAGCTCTCCCTCTTGCGATCAGCACTAAAAGGAGTCAACCTTGCCCTTCTCAGTGGCAGTCGGAACCTGAAATCTGTTTCTTCCACCCGCATCTCTTGCCTTAGTAACAGTTGCATTTTTGCATTTTGCTGTTGGACAAATAGAACAGAACGTTTTTTGTTTTATTTTGTTGTTTTCTCGGGAGAATATGTTTCAAGTGATGGAATAAAACCCTATGTTTATGAATAGGGAAATTTCTCTATCTTGATTCAACATATATTTACTGAAGGTCTACTATGTACCACACAACTCAGTATTCCATTCACATCGCGAAGCCTATTTGGTGTGATGGAAAGTCTGGATATCTGTGTGTAGAATGAAAGATGGGACAAGAGATAGTCATGATTACAAATAACTGTTCCTCTGAATAAAAGCTCCTTATTCATGTTAATAATTATTTAAAACAAAACAAGCCACCAACCAGACTTATGACTTTCAATATTTATGGAAGGGAAAGTTTCCAATTGACCAAGTCTAAGAGATATGGTAGATTTGGTTTCCACAAGACTTTTCATTTTAGAATTGGTCACTTGACCTTAGACAATTGACTGTCCCCCAATTTCCCCATCTATAATGAGGGAAGAGCTAGGTCACTGTAAGTGGGTTTTTTGTTTGGTTTGGTTTGGGTTTTGTCCTTGGAAAAGAATCCTCCCTCCTTCTCTTTGCAAATGCAATTATATCATGAAGCCCTATATCTCAGTATATTAAAGGTAGAGCTCTTGGGAGACAAAGCCAGGGACCCCACCACTTGGGAGCATGCTCATCCCTAAGAATCCCCAGGGAAGTCTGTGAGCTGAGCACTGTTAAAAACTCTTAAAGTAGAAGGTTTGTGAGGGTTTTTTTTCCCAGCTCTGATTTGAAGAGATGAGAAGTAAAGGGAAAAATATAGTTTGAGATGACCCATTTGTCCTTGTGGAAAATAGCATGAAGGCCATCTGATGCAACTTCCACTCCATTTCAAGTGGCTTAGATAAAAGGAAGGCTTCACTGGCCTCCAGATCTAAGGAAGATAGTACTGAAGTAGCCCAGAAATTTGAACAAATTGACCACTAGAAGGGTAGAAACTCATCTGGGTCCCTAAATTTTCTTTCACTCATTTCTGCTTGGTGTGTGAAAGAATGGTCCCTTACCAGCCTGAACCAGGGACAATTTGCTTCCATCTCTCACTTCCATTATGAAATGCCCAAGGAGTATCTCTGAATGGTCCAGCTTGGGTCAGGAGCCAATCAATCAATCAATCATGACCAAACCAGCAAGCTAACGTGGAAAAATGGCTCCCCTGTGTGACAAGGGAAGCATTTTCTAGAAGAAGCACAGGGATAAGGGGACACACAAGAGAATTCAGTGCCCTTGTAAGAAGTTTTGAAATACCATATTATATGGGTGTTCAGACTTTAGAATGACAAGAATGCCCTGAAGTCTGTTAGCATCTAGATTCTGAGGCCACATCTCAGAAGGTTTTTGCTTTGGTACATCTGTTTAGTATCCAGAATCTTCACTTTTAACAAAGTCACTGTACTCAAATCTCACAGATCCTCAGATTACAACTTGAGAAAGGTTGCAGTGGAGAAATCTGATCATTTCTCACACTGAAAAGAAGATGGTTGTGCCTTAGCTAATCTTTACTATTTAAAAAGTAGTGAGAAATAGAGATAAATAAGATTCAGTGTCCAGAAAGCCCAGTTTGGCCACTTGTACCTCTTCTATCACTACTCAGGTCTTGCACACCCAGAGTGCTCCTGGGCCCCTTGTGAGGTACAAAGCTGATAGACATGCAGATGAGGGAAATGGTGATATTCACTATGGAGAGGGAGTAGGAGTTAATAGCCATGGAGTTTTTAGTCTTTATGTGTAAATCTGGAAAGTAGTACCCAGAAACATGGCCCCATGATCAGTGGCATTGGACCAAGACTTTGGTGCCAAAGAGCCAAGGGGTGGACTGTCTTCAGAGAAGAAAGCTAGACTGCCTAATGCATGGTCAGTCGTCAAAGAGCAAAGATGTGTCCTTCGGTGAGGAGCATTGAAAGGTGGTAGAAGTGGGCTGGTAGAACATTAATTCATAAGAGTAAACTGTGATAGGTTCATGTACTTTTTTTTTTTTGCTAGTTTTTAAAGATGTGTGCAGACTTTACTGATAGATCTTACATTTTTAAACACTGGAGTTTTTGGATCTAGCCCACGTTCACATCAGAGGCCAGCTAGGGAAAAAAAAAACTATTTCAGGTAGTTCAGTCAGGGAAATTTAATATACTACACCAAAAGTGTTGGACCAAACTAAAAGAAAATATTGAAAGAAGGGAACAACCTAGATACTAACACCAGCAGGTGGCTGCTTCCTCTCTTAGAGGTAGGGTTCCAGCCTCGAGCTAGGCACAGCCAAAGGGAACTGGAACAAGGAGCCAGAGCCCATGATGGGAATTGCCCAGCTTGAGGTGGAAGAAAAGGCTGCCCTTGAGGGCTTGGCCAGACTGGAGATACAGCCTCTGCCAGATATACCACATGATGCAGAGGAAAGACAGAAATGTTCTGACTTCTCTCTCGCCCCATTCTTCACCTCCAATACCTTCTGTTGCCTGTATATTCCCAGAAACCATCAGACCCAGCCATCCGACATGCTATATAACATGGAACAGGGGAATATGCTAAGGAGTACAGGGGTTAATAGACACTTCACCCGCATTGGGTCCTTAGTAATTTTGTGAAACTTTTCTCCTTTAGTATGGATGTAAGATGCTGTGATTTTCTTGCTTTTGAAATATTTGCTTTTAAATATATTCAGGGACCTGCAACTGTCCCTGCTCAACTGTGGTTTTAAATCCCTCTGCAAGCTGTGCTTCTGTTTGCTTGATAAATTTGCTAAAGGAAGATTATTTTCTCAATCTTTGTGAGTTTTTCAGCTTCTTCATCCTCAACATGAATGTGTATTGTAAAGACATTGAGTAATACAGCAGAGGAAGGCTCTATGCATCAGCCATAGGCAGCCCCGGCCAGGAGCTTGTGTGTGTGTGTGTTTCCCTCCCTCAGAGGAGATAATAGAAAATATGAAATCGATTTCCCCCTTTCCCCTCCTTCTCAGCCATTTAGGGTTTCAACTTTGTACTACTCTTGTACTTCCCACCTCTTTTCCTTACTATATTATTTTTTTCTTTAAGATTATCACTATTTTATTGACCATATATTTTACTTATTTATTGTCTATATTTATTCTCTTTATTTATTTTCTGTTTTCTCAATTAGAGTGTAATACATCCATTCTCTGATATTACAAACTTTAGTCTTTTTCTTCATTGCCATATCCCCAACACCTAGAGAATTACTGGGTAACCAACAAACAATTGTCTGTGAATAAATAAATGAACAGAGAGGATCTGGTCTACTGGATCTTACTTAAGAGCCATTGTGTAAGTCAACAGTTTCCTGTTAGCAAGCTTCCTGTTCCAGGCCAACATTTGTATTCAGCGTTGAAGCTAATTGGTCAAGTGTGTGAGTGTCAGCTGCCTAACAAGGTAGTTTGATCCTCTTCTTCCAAGTTCATTTTGACTAAACGTTAGGGGCTTTGTATGCAGTGTAGACCTTCGTGGCTGTGCCATGCCATTATTCTCCACCATTACCCTGCTTGGATACACATAATGCCTGCCTCCAGGGCATAAAAATTTCTCAATGGTGGAAGGCCACACATTGTCCCCCACTCTTTCTGAAAGGTCGAGTATCCTTTTTTTTTTTTCAGTAGATTAACTTTTTATCTCTTAATGATGTTAAGAAAAGTTCAAAGCAACTAACAGATGGGAGGCAAAAAGCTCTTGGTGAAGGAAATTGATGTTTTCAACAGCGATCTAGCTCCAGAAACTTCTTAATGATCATGGGCAGAGTTCATGGGACACAGTGACTAAAACAGTAGTTTGTCATGGTAGCAAAAATAAAAGTTGTGTAAAGCAAGATGCCATACTCACCTTTGCCCTTCTTGCTGAAAATTATGAGCTCTACTGGCAGGCTGTGAGTATGGGATGAAGTTTACAAAGACCGATGGAACCTGCTAGCGAAGGACGATTCACCTTCCCTTCATAGAGGTGGAGAGTGCTATTTCTGGTGACTAATCTGCTCTGCAGACATTGAGATAATTATGGGCTTTTTTATTTTTATGGTGCTGGAGATCGAACCCAGAGCCTCTCACGTGCTAAACAAGTGCTGTCCTTGTTGAGCTACACCCTCAGTCCTGTTTTCTTTTATCTTATGGAACTGAGGGATTCTACTATGGGAGGAGATGAAGCAATGGGCAGGGACTTACAACCTGAGATTGCCACCACCCACAGAGATCATCCACTCTCCCATGGCAGGGGAAGAAGCAACCAGAGAGCTTAGCTTCCCAGAGCAGTGATAGTAAAGACCTTGCACTGGTATTTATTTTTTTGATTACTTGTTTCATGCATATCACCCCAACAAACTGTAAGTTCCATGCGGGCAGGCCAGATAGGTGGAAGTGTATCTCAGTAAACTCTTCTTAAGTGAAGAAGTGTGTGGCCAAATACATGGAGAAGGATTCTAGTGCCAGAAATTTATTTTTCCCATCCTCCTTCTGCTGTTGTCTAAGGCTGTGCACCAAGGGACACTGATGGGCTTCGTGGGTGCTCCGCACATCTTCCTGATCTTCATCTACTCATGAGTTTCTCAGAGCCTGTGTAAACAACTAATCTATACATTCTTTGTGGCTCTTCAAACATGCAGCTAGAGTTAGCTGGCACATCAATGGGTCTCCAAGGAGATATTTAAAAATGGAGGGAGAGTGGAAATGTGACTTCTTACCCACTACCTGGCTCCCCACCCAAGGGCCTGACACACCTGGGTTTCCCAAGGTTGCCAATAATCATGTGGGGTGGAGAAATGGTCTCTCTATCAGCAACAAAAAACCGGGACCTGGGTCATGAAACAAGCCAGGCAGGAACTGCAGGCCGAGGCCTGGAATACTGTTGCACATAATGATAAAGCTTGCTTTAGGTATTTTCTCACTGCTGAGATAAAATAACCAAAACCCATAAGTTAAAGGAAAAAAGGTTTATTTTAATTAGTTTGTTGAGGTCTCAGTCCATAGTCAGCTGGCTCCAAGGCAAGGCCATTTAGGTGAGGGGCATGGCAGAGGAGAAACAGTCCACAGCAGGGTAGACAAAAAGAGAAAAGATACAGCCCACCTCCCATCTTTCCTTTTATATTCTACACAGGCTCCAAGCCTATTGGATGGTATAACTCACACCCAGGGTGGGGCCTCCCATTACATCCAGAACTTCATTAAGCCAATCAGTGGATTAATCCAATTATTGCACACCCTTGATCCATGTTCACCCTTGATCCAGCCATCTATGAGCCCCACCTATGGCCACATAAGATTTTGAGGGGACATCTGGATACAAGCCATAATAAGGCTCAAGCAGGTAACTTGGGAAACAGGAAGTTCAGAAAAGAGTGAAAGTGAGACACTGAATATGAAATATACAGGTGCATAGCATTTCCATCAGTGAGAAATGTAGGGTAGCAGTCACATATGCACTATGCAGACAAGCAGCTTTTCAGAGAGAGACCGCTGCCCTCTGGGGACTTCTCAGACCTGTAGGGGTGTGAAGGCAGGCAGGAACCCAAAACCACAGACTTCTCTCCCAGCCACCCTATGAATGCCTGTAAGACTGGGACCATGATAATGTTCTGTTGTCAGCCTGGGACTGATACAGCAAGTCTCATGTAAATGTATAATGAATGAACAAATAGATGGGTTTCTTAGTGTTTTACCCCTTTTGTAAAGGTCTAAGATACAATTCAAAGTACCATCTGCCTATTAATGCTAGCTTCCTGGTTTCTAAGAATTAATGTTTTTCTCAGGACTTGTCTGGTACATGCACCTCATTCCTCTCCACCCCTTTGCTTTGCAGATGAGGAAGGAGGTAGACCAGGACTGGCAGCACAGGCCTAAAATCCCAGAACTCTGAGATGCTGAGGCAGGAGGATCATAAATTTGAACCCAACCTGGGTGATTTTTGAACTTAATGAGACTCTGTCCTCTCCCCCCAAAAAGGCTGGGGATGTAGTTCAGTGTGAAGGCCCTGAAATTGGGAGAGCTCTGTGAACTGTCAGCTCCCAGTGAACTCAAGCCACTGGCCTGAATCTACCCTTACTGATATTTGACACTGGTCAAGTGATTTAACTTCTCTGTGTCTTGGTTTTCTCATCTGTAAAATGATAACTATAATACCATTAGAGATTGTTGTGAGGATTACATGATTCATTTTAGTAAAGCATCATTGTCCTCCTCCTCCTCCTCCTCCTCCTCATCATCATCATCATCGTCAGTACCCAGACAAGGTAGGTTGTCAATCAAACCTGAGAGAAGGAGGGAAAAGATGTGAAGAGATTAGTGACTGGGGTTTGATGTTTGCACCCAGGACACTGAAAGTCTCTCCTGTGTGAATGGAAGAGACACATTCTTTATGCAGAGGTGGCCTATCACTCTTCTTGGAAGTCAGTGGTCACCAAGTGAAGCCAGAGGTGTGGGATCCTGCAGGACCACCCTGTTTCTAGTGCTCCCTCCTGGGAAAGAAAGGCATTGCCCTTATGCAGCTCTGATATTGGAGGACCCAGAGGAAGGCTTAGGTGTCTGTTCCAGTCCCCCTTTGCATAACTACAAACTTGTCCACCACTGAAGGAAGCAGCTGCCTCCTGTAACAACAGGTTAGAGTCCTGTCTTTTTGTTCTTACCTGAGCTTAGTCCCATTTCCTCAAGTCTTCCACTGCTTAGCTCCTTTAAAAGAGGAATGTCCTCTCCAGCCCAGAGCAGTGTCTTTGCAGACAGCTGGCTTCATTCCTCAGAAGGAACAAACTGTCCACATGTCCCCTATTTAACCAGGAAATCTGTGAAGCTGGCTGTGGGAGCTTCAAAAGCAATTTCCAGAGAGTATTCTTTGTGTGATGTCTATGAAATGATATTCCAGAAAATAGCCTTGTTTCCCTGCAACAGGGCATAGATTGGAAGTGCTGCTCCCTAGGACACAACTCCAGACTCCCAGAGCTGTACGCTCAAGAATTCTTGGCTGGTGAGTGGCTCAGATTCATTTGATTTGATTTTTTTCTACCCTGCAGGGGACAGCATTGGGCAAAGAACTGTGGAATTCATATGATAAAAGAAGAAACATTTGCTTCCAATTATCCAAATTATTGTTTGCTAATTGAAGTACAAAAGGGGCAAATTTTTCCCTCCACTGGTTGGTATAAGCATCGTTTCCCTTAAACCTCTTTGATTGAGCAAAAATGCTTTTGGAGTGTTTACTTTAATCCATACATCATTTTCCTGATTAGTAGTTGCTCAGTAATGTCCTTGCTCACCGAGACAAGCTTCAGCCAGAGAGCAGTTTGTCATCAAAGCTGCAGAAACTGATATATGTTAAATATGCACCACTGCATATCTGTCATCCTGGCTAGATCTTTTTTTGACATAGATATCAGTTTTGTGGGCAAAAATTTATCTGCTTTCATACTATAATCATATACACTTGCTTATATAGATGATCGTGTCTGCAGTTGGGTTTTCTGGAAATAGACACTGAGATAGAGATTTGCCTTGGGGGTGTGCACTTGGGAACAACAGCTTTCAGGAAGGGAGACTGGAAGGCAGGAGTTGGACAGGGAGGCAGGGGCCACAAAGGCCACATCTGGTGCCATGTGGAACATCAGTATCAGGATGACCCTTCTGCATTGTCCCATACTGAGACAAAGAGGCTGGCCTGTTGTGCTTCAGTCCTGCCCAGTCTTTGGGTCTGAGTTTCCAGCAACTTTGGGTGTGGCAGCTCCCTCCTATCTAGGGAGAAAAGCATCTGGGAGCAGTTAGCAGCCATCACTCCAAAGCAGGATGGAGATGCGGAACTCAGGGAGAGGAATGTGTGCCTCAGTCCTGAAGAGGGTTCTGAGCAGTACACCACAGCATGCACACAGCCACATCTAAGCCAACACACTTTATGCAAAATATAGAGTGACACACATTATCTGCAAAGACATATAAAACGTCAAAGGAAACATTTCTTGTTTGCAGGAATCAGTAGTGTGAACTTCAGAGGAAACATTTCTTCATTCAGTTCCAACTGTTCCCACGTCACAGTCCTCCGCCTCTTTGTAGAGTGGTGCTCTGCAAAGTCTATGGTATTTGTTTATTCTGGACTGATGCAATGAAGTTCTTACTGAACTTCTGCCAGTGATCACAGGCGCTGATGATGTAGAACAGTTGCCGGGACCATCTCTTTCCAGCCCATCATCTATCATGCCAACCCTTCAACTCTTTGTTCTGAGTTATGACTGCACCCAAAACACGTGAAATTAATCACCACTTGAGGCCATCCAGGTGTCTTGCCTCCAGAAATTACCTCACTGTAGCCAAAGAAGAGCTCAGATCTGATAATGTCTCATAATTTCATTTAAAGAGCAACACAGAGGCCAAAGAGGGCTATTGACAAGTGGCAAAATCCGAGAAACAGTCTTCATGCTGTGGTCGGTCAGGTGGCCATCAGTTAGGGTAGAGACCTTGTTTTAGATAAAGAAGGTCCACTTGAATTTAAAACTGCATTCATTAAATCACCAGCTTTCAGTCAAGGAGAGTGCTTGTAGCGCCAGAATAAGGGACCTACATGAAAGAACCAGTTGCTTCAAGATGGTTTTACGGAACTGAGGCTGGGAAAAGCCCTCCAACTGCACACTTAGCAGCCAATTATTACGTGATCCAGTTGAGCCCTAATTTTGAAATTCCAGCCCCCAGACCTGCTTAATAGTGGCTAATAGCAACCTGTTCTTGGGCTCTGTATGTACATTTTATTTTAACTATGCCCCCCTCTGGCAACATCCTATATGTTTCAATCAATCAGAAGCCCCATTTGCCAGTTGGATGTGGAGTTCAGAGATTCTGAGGATTTGGCAGAGAAAAAACAACTGCCAAGATACATATAAAAATGATGGTCTTAATCTAATCTCATAGCATTTCCAATATCTAAATCCAAGAAGGAAGTACATTCTTACAATATATAGAATGTAAGAGCCACAAACACCAGGCAGGTTTTACCAATGAGCTTGGCCTCCATTTTAGATTAGCAGCAAATCCTTATGATGTGCCTCTAATTGAGAGCTTAGCTATTGCTATTAAATTCCTTTTCAGAAACAATACTGCTACATGATTCCCCTTACTGAGAACATGTTCCTGCTCAATCTGAAACTATCCAAATGGATGAGAATTAAGGCAAACACTTTATAAGACAACACTCCCCAAAGACAGGCTGGCATGTTTGATTAAAAGAAGCCTCCAATAGCAGCTGTGAATGAAATGAAGCTGTCCCAAGCATCTCAGCTCTGCCCTGCCTAAGACTATGATACTATCCTAATCATGTTCTTGTGACACTCACTGCAGAAAAAAGTAAACTGAGTCTCAGTGAAGCAATCCAGGTGTCTCTTCTATCTCTATCACCTGGTCTGGCTAAAGTCCTACGAAAATGCAAACCTGACCACATGACCCGTGTCCTAAGGGGACAGGTGTGGCTGCATCTCAGCTGTCTTATTCCTTTTAAAGCAGAGATCCCTCAGGGGAGGGAACATGTCTGTCCAGCCTCAAACACTACAGACACCCAGCTCCCTGTACAGTTAGTATGCTACCAGCAAACCACACTAAGCATGAACATGCCCTTTAAACAAGCCAGTGCAGCAGGCAACAGATTACTGCAGCCAAGGCAAAAGAAGCAAACACAGGAGAGAGAGAGAGAGAGAGAGAGAGAGAGAGAGAGAGAGAGAGAGAGATCTGATAGAATAACCAGAGGGGAAGAAAGTTCATATTATGGATACTCCTAGTTGAAAAGGTCCGACAAGTCTCCCTGTCATCCTGAACCTGTACAGATGGCTCCTGGTGACAGCTGCATAATAAATTGTGTGTGGGGAGGTCACCAACTCAGATTTATTTGACTGTATAAAAATGTGTGATGGTAGCTTTCTGCTACTGGGCTCGCTCAGGGCAGTAATGACGATTTATCTAGCAGGCAAAGAAATGAAATGAAATCCATCCTACATTCAGATCACCCTA
>PVLA01000215.1:662299-684652 GCA_004027455.1 Hydrochoerus hydrochaeris
CTCGGTGAGCCAGAATGCAAGCATAAAATAAAATAAATACCTTTGGATAAAGGGCTAGCCAGCCTTCCCTCTCGAGGTCTTTGCCAGTGACACTCTGGAAACCCCAAATGGCAAAATGGGGTTTTCGAAGATGATTTTTTAAAGTGCAAAACAGATTCCAACATATGAAGTCTTCCCATCATTTTAATTTCTCTGTGTATTTGCCTGTTGTTTTTAAATGGAATAAACAAGTCAATTTACATTTCACTTAGCTGTTTGAAATTCTGGTTTTGACACTCTATCAGGCTATGATTGGCCACATAAGGATATCTATGTTCTACTAGACACATAGATTAGTGTGGAACTACCATGCTTTTGGGGGCCTACTATGTGCTACACTCTATGTGAGATACTTTACATGTATTATATGTTTTATCTTCACTCCCACACTAAGAAGTATATATTTTTATTATTATACAGGTTCAGAGAGGTTAAGTGACTTGTCCAGTGTCGCACAGCTACTATGTGGCAGAGACAGAATTCAGATCCAAGTTTTTTAGAAGATCAGAGGAACCTCATTCTCTGTTCTTTAGGTCACCACCATTTAGACCCTGGGTAGGTCGATCAGGTTCATCCATTCTTCTCAGGACGGGTGCCCATGTCAACTGGAAGGATGATTCATCGTCCTCTGCCCCTGGCCACTCTTAGATTGAAATGAACACCTTTTCCATTACGGTCCTTCCAACACATCCCTCGTCCTGCCCCCAATCCATTAGCGAGATGGAACTTTCTATCTGCACAAGAAAGAAATCAGCCTGCAGGTTTAGGGGAGTTCTCAACTCTTAAAATCAAAATATCCCCATCCCAGGGGCCTCAAGATAAAAGTGAGTTTAATACCCCATTATTCCTTAAGAAAATTTAGGATTCATCTTTTTCACTTTGTGTTTGAATTCTGTGGGAAAGGTGGGTCAATGATTTGCCACTCTTTTTTTTTTTTTTTTTCCTTAAAATAGGTCCTTAACTAAGCTGTCTGGCTTATTGCTTAAGGCTGTGCTGGGAAGCACAGATTAAACAGAGTGGTGCAAGACTCAGGTGAAGTATCAGGATTTCAAAGATGGATTTCAGTGTTTTTAAATTACTAGATCATAGTGTAGATTGAAAGTCTTAGCTGGAGCCTTTCTTCTTCTTTAGTATCAAAACTCAAATGTTTATCTACCATTTGCCCCGTCAGGCTTTTAAAAAAACATTGCTCTCCGATGTACCAGGGCAATGAATCTGAGCATTTTTGACCTCCATTCCACAACTTGACTTCAATATCTGCTAATTCCTTTTTATAAAACAAATTGCATCAATCACATTCACATTTAACCAACTGCAGTTTAAATTGTTTTTGTTCTCTTTCATAAGTTCTTTGTCCAGATTAAATGCTGCGGCACCCAACGAACTGCTCTCGGCTGAAGTGGGAAAGCAAGATTTGATTAGTATAGATTCTGGAATCAGGTAAGTACTGTATCTGTGTCCTCTCTAGAAAAGAGGTGACATGTCATGGGATATTAAGAATGGCCATTTAATGTAAAAACTCAGATAATACATGAGTTAAATGGAGAAAATGAGAGAAAGCTTTTAAGCATTCTCCCAAGACGGATCGCAGAATAATATTATTGTACACGGAAGAGAGGCTGATCGACACCGTCAGGAGGCCATTATGGAGGGGGTATAAAATCATTATGGCAAAAAGCATTTCAGAGCTGCAGCGAGGGAGCAGCAACACATAATGAATTATCAATAGAGAACGGGTGATTCGGTTATATTAAGATACGAACAGAAAACTTCCTGTTACATAATTTTAATCTGCCACTCTGGTAGATGGCTTAAGGGTGGAGCCCCATTTCCTTTGTGAGCCATGGACAGGGCAGTGTGGGAGGACAGGAATGTCGCCAGAGATACTGTGCTAAATAAGTATTTGGTACACTGAGGATTCAACCCATACCCTTCAACCAGGCTTCCTGATTCACCTATTGCTTCACATGCATGTGCTGGGCTAGAGGTACAACATAAATCATCTCAAACTCCAATAAAATTGTATTTATAAAAACCAGTAGTCAGTCCACCGTAATTTGCTGATTTGATTTTTGGAAATATGAAAGATTTGAAAAAATATGAAATTATTATCTATCTAGATTACTGAATCTTTTGACATCTCCCGTAAACTCTGCCCCTGAGATGAAGTGTGTCAGCCACCTCCTCATCATCCCTGCCCTGTTGCCCACAAAACTGCAAAGTGGGCAGCATTTTTTCCCTTCACAGTCCGGAAGCTGCTCATCAGAAAGGCTTCAGCACTCAGCTTCATGGTTTATAAATGGAATGTGATGCTGAGATGCAAATCCATCCTGTCTGACTCAACTTTCTACCTGGCCAGGCAGGGTGTGTGTGTGTGTGTGTGTGTGTGTGTGGATAAAGCTCTCTAAGCCAGTACCACCACTCCAGTTATAGAGTTCCAAAATGCGAATTGCCTCTACTGCCTGACTCTGGGGAAATGAGCTGTCAGAGTGCTCCACCTTTGAAAGTTATTTGCTAACCAGGCAAAGGTGGTATATACTTGTGCAGGTTGAGGCAGGAGGACTGTAACATTGGAGCAGACCTAGCAAGACTCTGCCTCAAAATAAAACTACAAAAGGGCTGAAGATGTAGCTCAGTGCAAAGGACCTGGGTTCAATCCCCAGAACCACAAAAATAAAATAAAATAAAATATTGTTTATTGTATTGATAAATAAGTGCTCTTTTTTGCCCTATTAGAAAAAAAGGTCATTGGTCCACTGGCACCTGAGAAATTCCCCCGTAAAAGGCATTGCCCACTCACAAATGAATGCTGTGTTCAAAGCATTCCTGAAGGTACCCAAACTTGGTAGCATCAGTTGGCCCCAGGGATGATGACAACTTGGCCAGGAGGGGAAGGGCATTTTCTTTGCCTTGCATGTCCTGTTATGCTTTGGAATGTTGTACTAAGAGTGTATCTTAGCTATTTTTCTCATTGCTGGCACAGAATACCTGACACCCACATGTTAAAGGAAGAAAGGTTCCTTTTAGCTCACAATTTGTAGAGGTTTCCTTCTGTAGTCATCTGGCTCCAAAGTAGCACGGCATTGCAGAGCACTGTGACGGGAAAAATAGTCTATGGCAGAGCAGGAAGCAAGCAGTAGTTGCAGCAACAGCAGCAGCAGCAACAGAAGCAGGAGCAGGAGTCTGCCTTCTTTCAGTCCCTTCATTTTCCATCCCAGCTATAAGCCTATTGACTGGTGCCACTCGCACCGAGAGTGAGGCTTCTCTGATCCATACCCTCAATCCCAGTATCACACCCTTTTCCACATTCACTGACCCTAATCCAGCCGCATTTGAAACTCCCCTCCTACGACCACATGAGGGTTTGGGGGACATCTAGATACACGTCAATTTAGCAGGATATAAATCAGCTCTTTAAATCAAAAACAAAGCTTGGGGAGGACAAGGGATGACAATATCTTTTGTCCTGTTCATCTCTGAGCTGGAGGTTATATTCAATGTTAGAAGCCTCAGTGTTAGTGAAAAGGAAGCCATAAAGACGACCAGCAAGAAAAGAGCAGGCTGCTACATTGTGGAGTGTTATACAGCTACTGGACGGGTGTTGACGTAGAGAGATCTTCAAGACGTACCATTCAGTTTTTTAAAAAGTCAACATTTATAACAGTGTGTATTTTGTATTCCCTGTTCTTTTTTTTATAAATATATACTATATAATTCTACAATACTTTATACATTATATGCTGTCATACTATATATAGTATATAATAATGTAATTCTATATATGTAATATGCTATAATACTATATATATATATATATATATATATATATATATATATATATCCAGGGCTTTATGCATGCCAAGCACACACTGCACCATTAAGCTATACTCTTAGCTCCTATGCATATGATTATACATGTATAATGTGTATTTATTTATGTATGTATAGATGCACATATGTGTACATTTAAGCAATTCTACACATGTGCGTACACACATAGGTGTATAATTATACATGTATGAGAATGTGCAAAAATAAGAACTTAGCGATCTGTGTAAGGAGCTGATGCCACTGGTGACCCCTGGAGGCACACTGTGGCTCAGATGCAGAGTAACCTTGAGTGTCCCTTATGCATCTCTACACTTTCCCTTTTTTTTCTGTGAATGAGTGTCATCTTATTATCACATTTTAAGCCTCTAGTGATTTTCATTTTTTAGTTATACTTTCCTGTATTACCTAAATGTTTTATTTTAAACATATCTGTTATAATGTAAAAACAGTATTTAAAATGTTATAGACTGTAATAATGAAGTGCATTTACAGATTTTTAAAATGATATCTCCTTTGGGAAATATGCCGTAAAATTAATCAATTTAAAGGGTACAATTTTGTAGTTTTTACTGCATTCACAGTTCCACAGTAATCAGATAAAGTTCAAGTTCCTTAAAATTTAGTGATGATAGTACAATCACACTTTCTGAAAGCAAAATGCTGTTATTTATAAATTTGGTGGCCCTGAGTCTCTGTGCCTCGGTTTCCTCATTTATAAAATGGGTATAAGAAATAGCACTTATCTCACAGGGTGGTTGTGATGATTAAACGAGATAATAGAAGTAGAACCTTCCATTATACCTGGCACTCAGAAATGTCTCCTCATTGTTAGCTAACTATGGAGTCTGCAAACAGACCAGTGGAGAAATCAGGTTCTTTAGTGTTATTCTCTCTGCTTTTAGGCTGTCTGGTCACTAAATCATTTCCATGTGTGTTCATCAGGAGCTCCAAGCCCATGAAGTTAAGACCTCAGCCCTAGGGACTAGGGTAAGGCCACAACCTTAAGCCTGACTCTTTTGATTGAAATAAAATTGCAAAATGAATGGTAATCACAATAGCAGATCATTACCCATTGGATTCAAGCTTGGGCATCACAAAGGATATTGATATAGCCACAAAAATGAGCCCAGGTCCAGAGGCCAAGCTCCTGAGAGAAGCCAGGCAGAGAAAAGAGTGGAAATTGCCACTACAATTGAAAACATTGGGATCCTACAGTGTCTCAGGCCTCACTGCTGCCATTGTCCCAGAGTGGAGGAGAAGATTTGGTTGGGATGTGGGGATTGAATCAGAGTGGGGATTTCCTGATGAAGAAAAACCGGGCAACTAATTCTCTCTTGGCTCTTCTCATTCCTGGGATTTAATCAGTCTTCAATTACTTTATTTTAGTCAAAATCATAGATGAACCACGATTATTGATTCTTGTAAGGTGATCAATATATGTTGAATTGTGTCGAATCAATTGGACCTTCATTTACTCTTTAATCCCCAGAGCTAAATGCTAGGCCCTTAGTAAACACCACTTTTGATATGCTGCAGAGTCTGAAACATTTAAGGAACCATCAGTTTTAAACTGGGCACAGCAGGATGAAACGTTACAGATGTGCTGAGGATGGGTAAGCAAGGACAGGTTGACACCCATCAGCCAACCATGTGGCTTGGGTAATGAGAAGTCAGAGACAACTCTGGCTGGTTGATTCCTTTCTGCTTTTATGACTGGCCTGAGTGGTGGGTCTTTGGAATCTCTGTAAGAAGACTTCAAACATCTGAGGCAGCCTATGCTTTCTCTTGTATCCTAGATTATCAAGGAAAATTCTTTCTTGCTTGCTAATTTGAATGCTTTAATATCCCCATGGGGAGCTGTAAAGTCCCATGATTTTTATACTTCTTCATCCTTACTTCACAGTGTAATTAATTGTATTTGTTATTGCTTGAATTAAAATTTGCCCTAATTCACTTTGTTGCTTATCATACATTAAAAAAAATCAAAACCACTTTTCTGCAGCTTAAAAGGAGGCTAAGACAAGACACCTAATGGCAAGATCAAGTTACAACTATTATATTTATTCATTTGCTGTAAGATTAGTAGGCTGATATCACAAAACAGTGTTGACATGTGTTTAAAAATCAGGAAGAAGGAGCTGGGTTATATAAATCCCACTGTACATTTTAGGCAGCTTATGGAAAGAGAAAGGAATCCTCTATCAATCAGAATAGGCAAGATTTTGCTACAGTAATAAGTACAAAATTTCAGCAAAAAATTTATTTTATACCAATGCTGCATACTGAAGTCATGGTAGAGGGGGTTCTGCTCACGGTAATCACTCAGACACCAAGGCCACAACAATAGTATGGGCGAAACACAGAAAGCAGGCAGCACCAGCTCTGAAGTTTTCCTGCCCAGAAGTCATTTCTGTTCACATTTCATTGGCCAAAACAGGTCACCTGGCCATGCTGACTTCAAAGGAGGCAGGCAGATGAAATCTTTTCTCGTGTCAGAAGGGAGGAGGGCTGGAAATATTTGTTCGTTGGCAGAAATAACTATCATGGAACCCAAATCTACAGGGCTCAACACTAAAGGATATGTGCTACCTCTGTGCAAAATAAAGCCTGTACCCAGGGAGGCAAGATGTTGGATACAGTCTCCTGACTTAACCCCAGGTGCCAGGCTCTGCTTTCTCTCTGCTACTTTCTCTCAGCTTTTTATTCGCTCACTCCATCTATCCATGAGCGTGCAAAGCACTTTGCAGCTCAGTGATCTTACCAGCCATGAGTTGATGTGTACAAGGGATAAAAGGATCTGACATCTTAGCTCCTAAAGTGTCTCTCACAATAAACAAACTGTTTCAATATCCCAAGGAGAATTTATCTCCTCTGACCTTCTGTAGTGTAAAACCACAGGCTCCAAAATCTATACAGGACAAAGGATTAGTATTGGAATATATGATGAATTCCTCTAACTCGGCATTAAATAGACAACTTAAGTTTCTTTTTAAGGGGCAAAAGATTAGAATGAATATTTCACAAAGGAAGAGATATAAATACCCATAGACACACAAAAATGTGCTTGACATCATTAGCCATTAGGAAAATGCAAACCAAAGTTACAGTGAGATTTCACTACATACCCACCAGAATGATTAAATGTCAAATGACTGATGCTATGGAATATTGGCAAGGTTTCAGAGTAACTGGAACTCTCACACATTGTTGGTAGACATGTTAAATGCTACAGTCATTTTGTGCTGCTTTTTATACAACTGAGCATATATAATCCTATGGCTCAGCCTTCTAGTTCTAGATAATTACCTAAGAAAAATATAAGCATATGCTCTTTAAAAGCATTGTGCAAAAATATCCACAGCAGTGTAATTCATGACAGTCAAAAATCTAAAGTAGTCAGGTGTTGATAAATAGGAAAATAAATAAACAAATGGACATATGCTCATATAAGGGAACTTAGCAATAAAAATGAAATTATTGATAGATCTAACAACATAGATGCATCTAAAAACATTATGTGGAGTGAAAAAGCCCCACAGTAAAGCCTCACATATTGAATCAGTCCATTTTTTGAAAGTTCTAGAATGGATGAAATTCACTCATAATGAAAATTTGGAACAGTCCTTGCTTCTGCGGTAGGAAGGCAGAAAGTGACTGGGAAGAGCAGGGAGGGAATTTGATGGAGACACAGTGGTAATGCTCCGTCTGGAGAGGGACGTGACTGTAAAGGTATAAGCATTTGTCAAAGATCAAGCCCAGGCATGTTTAAGATTTATGTATTTCATAAAATTACTGTAAATTTTATCTCTAAAGTGATGCAGACAAGAAGCTGGGCATGGTGACACATGCCTGTAATTCCACACTTTTCAAGGCTGAGGCTGAAGGATAGGAACTTGGAGGCCCAGCCCGGGGAACTTAGTGACTTACCATGACTTTGTCAAAAAATAAAAAAGGACTGGCGATGTAGCTCAGTGTGAGAGCCCCGAGCTCAGTCTGGAACAGCAAGGGAAAAAAGGCTGTAGACAAATGTTAAATCCTAGTGAATGATATTCAGGTCAGTATGTTTAGGATTAAAAATGTACTGATGTGTGAAAGTTACTTAGAAATGTACACACACACATATGCAAAGAGAGAGTGAGAAAGAGAGAGAATGAATGTATAGACAGATATAAAACAGATATAGCAAAATATTAATTGTAGGATCAGGGTGGTAGCTGTGAGTATATGCATATAATTCCTTCAACTATCATGTGTGAGAGGAAGAAAATCTGCAGATTCTAGGACACAGTCCTGTGAGATTGAGGCTTACCCCACCACTTATTTGCTGTGTGACTTTGGACAAGTTTCTTGATACACTTGGTCTTTGGTTTTCTTGTTATCACCAAGCTCTTAGAGGACCTCAGACATGTAAAAACCCTCATCCTCTCTAACCTAGGCCCAGGCCATTTCAGCTACTTTAACTATTACCCCTTTGCCCTTTCTTTATCTGATATTCTGAGGATGAATTGTTTAAGATCAGCTCTGTCATTCTCATTCCAAAGTCCTAAATCTCCAGGATGGGCCAGGGCTCGTATTCACCTCACATGATGGAAACACAGAGTGGGTATTCAGGAAGAGTGGGTGGACAGAATCGGTGGACTTCCCTGGCCATAACAAAGACAAAGAACCTCTGACCATCTCTCACCAAATACCAAGCAACCCTGGTGTAATCAAACCAGAACTGGCTCTCCTGGAGTGAGAGCGGTGTTCCTGCACCATTCTCTGGAGGGAGGCTACAGCCCTGTTCTATAGATGCAGGATTAGAGCACTGGCTCTCATGAGGGATCCCTTCGCCACCCACCCTTCCCTCCTCATTCACTCCTTGAAGACGCTCAGCCATGTCCGAAGGCACTCTGGGTGCAGGGTGCTCCCTCCACCTGGAAGACAGGGATCAGAGGTGCTACGGCACCTCCTGCAGTACACAGAATGAACCCACATCACCCACCAAAGAGGGATCAGGTCTCAAATGTCCATAGTGCTGAGGCTGAGAAACCCAGAAGCAGATTGCAGAGGAAAACTGGGTATGTGGCCAGGTCATCACTACTCACTTGACAGTCTCACCCTGACCTCTGTGGGCAGGTCCCAAGCTCAGGTACAAAAGGAGAGCCCCAAACCTTGCGCTGGTATCCATGAGGATGGCAAGGGCTTCCTGGTGAAGAAGTCTCTCTCGAGCCACTCCTGCCTCCCCTCCCTCTGTGTAATCCACAAACAGCGCTCCTGTGAGATGTCCAAGGGACAAAGCTTCACAGCTCTGTTCCTCCTTCAGTGTGTCCAGAATGGTGAGATGCGGATGCCTGAGGATGTCTCATTGATTTACATAATAGATTTATTTAATACACCCATTACCCTGAGGCCTGGGGAAAGCCAGAGCTGAGGGCAGCAGGGGACAATGTACACAGCCATAAAATCCACAACTACATTAAGTGCAATCGAATGGCTAAAATCTGTCCCAGGCTTACATTAAAGGAAGCGTGTCATAACCCTTCCGTCACAACATCGGGCTTAAAAGGGGCCTCCAGAAATGGAGAGCGTGAACCGGGCCAGCCTGCCAAGCAGCAGCTTCCTGTGAGCTGTGACTGGAAGACTCTGAATGGTCCTCTGTGGTCCTGACCTCTGTCCCCAAGCCAGGCTATGGTGCCTGGAGTCTCACTCTCAGAGGGTTCTTTGGAGTTGACCATTGTCTCTCCCCTCAGTTCTCCGTTAAACATAGTCAGAAAAACTGTCATTCAGTAGTGATCTTAGACTTGGTGATTGAACTCTTCTGAGCCTCAGTTTCCTCATCTGTAAAATGGGAGTGGTAATAGCATTTCCTGGCAGGGTTCATGTAATAAACATGAATAAAACAAGTAAGACTCCAAGTACAGAGGTCAAATTCCTAGGAAGCTCTTAAGTAGAATTATTAAGATGGCAGGAGGTCAAGAGCTCACAAATAGCTCTGATGCAAAGTAGAACAATAGAATGTTGTTGGTGATGTGACAAATGTGAACAGGGTGGAGAGAAGCCATTGCCTCCTCTCCCATGGTCAGTGGGAAGCCTTCTGCAGAAGCTGTATTTGAACTGGCTTTAGGGGATGTGGGTGTGGCTTGGACATGTAAAAGCACAGGATTAAAACTGTGGCTTCAAGTGGGAAATATGGCTGAAAACTTGGCGTAGGAATTTCACCCATTTACTTGGACAGCAGTTTTGGAGAGCTTTGGAACAAGGTTCAGAAATCAGACATGGAACTCACTGGTACTTTCCCAGCATGCACCAGGCCATGGGTTCCATCTCAAGCATGACGACAACAATAACAATAATAATAACAAGGATAAAAATACTGGGCATTAGAGCAGAGGCCCAGTCACATTCAGGGTGCTCATCCTTGTACCCTACCCCCAGACCACACCCTCACAGATCTGTGGCTGCCCCTTGTGGTACTTCATTCTCATTTGCACAGAGATGCCCATCTGTGAAAGGCTGGCCTAGGACAGGTATCGGCTCCAAGAGCATCAGGGGAGCTCCTCTGGGTGGATGGAACTTGGAGTGGAGTGGCCCTGGGAAGGCCAAGTGTAGACACAGGAAGGCCTTGAGCTGTTGTCAACTGATGTTAAGTCACTGGGACCCCAAGCGTTGATGTGGATCTGGGAGTTCTGCAATCCTGAGGTCAAATCCCTGCCTGGCCACTTCTCAGCTCTGTGGGCTTGAGAAAATCACTGGATCTCTCTGGGCTTCATTGGATGGGATAATAATTCCAGATGCCTCTGATATTTGGAGTAAATTAGGTGAGAGTTGAGCCCTAGGCCTGGTGCTGGGCATAGACTGAGTGCTTCTCAGAGCTTTCTTTTAACCCTAATGATAATAACAGCAAATCCCCTCTCCTGGTACAAAATACTAATCAGGAATGTTATACATGGCCAGGGGTGTTAATCAGAGGGAGGGCTATGGGTTTGGGTGGGGTGCTATGTGGTGCCAGGGGGACCGTGACTAGGAGGCAAATGCTGCCCACCCTCTAAAGGTGCAGGAGCTCTTTGGTCTCCACGGGAGGTGCTGATATAGGGTGTTAGGACTTGGGTGGAGCCTTCAGGACACAGACAGTATGTCTGCTCATGGGCTGGATATGGAGGAGGAAGACACTGGCACCCTGGTTTTCAAGGGGCTCTCAGGGTGCTCTAGCAGTTCCTATGAGGGAGTGAGCCAGGGAAGAGGACAAAGGGTCAGGAAGATTGTAGAACCCCTCATGCGGACTTCAATACCAGATTTCCACTGTGGACCTCGTGGGCTATATATAGCCATGGTGAGCGAGGCATAATGCACATATGTACATACACACATGACACATGAGTGCTCACAGATCCCCCCTTCCCTAGGGTCACACACAGCACACAGATGCACATGCAGACCCTGTGCCCCATTTGTGTTCTCACAGGTGCACACCCACTCACAGCAGTGCACACGTTCTCTATTCTCTCACACTTGCAGGTGTACACATCTGTTCACATTGCCCCACATCTCCACATACATACACACACTCATGGGAGTGTGACATTCCTATTACTGCAGTCAGAACTCCACAAAAAAGGAGGTGCCGGTGTCCCGGCTGCACCCAGACCATGAACAGACAGCCTCTCTATGGCAAGATATAGTCACATTTTCCCATTTGCACACACACGTGCACACACACACACTCACAGATGCACAAACACATATCCCCAAATTCACACCCAGACACATTCACAGATACATACACATACATTCACAGCTACATACACATTTTCACATTCACACAGATACAGACTTTCACAGATACACACGTATCCCACACACACATACCCATATGGATACATGCACAGCTCCTCACAGGCACATCATAGATCTACACATATTCACAAGAACACACTAACATTCATAGGGTTAGATTCCCCCCACATACACACAGATGCCCCCACAGTTCACAGATACACATTCATTCTCTTACAGTCACATGTAACACCCACACCCCTAGGTGAACACAGCTCCTACATTCACACATGTATATCGTGTGCTCACAGATATACACATTTGCACACAGACACAGATAAACACAATGTCCTCATTCACAATCACACATGTTCATAGCAGACAGGCACAGAAATATTCTCTTTGTCCTATGCACTGGCCCATCCCTGCCGTGTCCTGCGCTGTGGAACCTGCTCCCAGCACCCCCGCCTTGTGTGGGGCAGCCTTGCATAGAGCAGGGTGGAGCTTTTGTAGGATCACATGGCATTAAGTCATCCTGATTGCCCAGACCAGTACCAACCCACACACACCCACTGACTCCTTCCGCCCAGCTCAGACTGTGTTGCCGGTGGGTATCATGAGCTGTGGGAAAAGGCCAGCTAGTCCTGGATGCGGGAACACTGCAACTTTATTCCTCAGCCAGCTTTGCTAGGGAGCTTTGATTTTTTTTTTTTTTTTTTTTTGTACTGGGGATTGAACTCAGGACCTTGTGCTTACCAGGCAGGCGCTTGAACTGCTGGGCTAAACTCCTGAGCCTGCTAGGTAGCTTTTGATGGAAACCTACTCTCCTCCAGCATCTTACTGTCTCCAGATTGTAGCCCATGTGCCCCCTGCTCCTGTGAAAGCACAGTCCTCACTTCACTCACCTTGGGACTCCAAATTCCAAGTGAGAAACCACCTTTTGGCATTCAATTATCGCAAATTGCTTTAACCACAAATTAAGCTCTAATGCCTGTGCCCGCCAGATGAGCATGAAAAGCACTTCTTTGCCCGTCCCATAAATTAACTTGTTGATCAAATTTTAAATGAATTATAAAAGTTGAAAAATTAAATCTAGCTAAATTAGGAGCTTCCCCTATTATTTGGATGAAGCGGGAACAACCAGGGGCTTAGCTCAGAGCTGTGACTGTTTCTAGCTGGGACTTCTGCAGCTGTCAGCACCTCCAAGATGTGGGACAATGGGGTTTCTTGGTCCAATCCAAAATGTTCTGGTAAACCTTACAGCGGGTGCCTTCTCTAAGGACCGTGGGCAGATAGAGCTTATTTATTTATTTATTTATTTATTTATTTATTTATTTATTTTTAACTATGTTTCTTATCCTGGAGATTGAACCTAAGGTCTTCTCCCATAGCTACCTCTGTAGAATTTTTGTTTGTTTGTTTTTGAGACAGGGTTTAGTAAGTAACTAAATTGCTCGGAATGTGCTAAAATTTAATGTCCTCTAATTTACTGTACTGATATTACAGGCAAGCAACACCATTCCTGGTTCATTTTTTAACTCTTTATTGTGAAAAATCCCTGACCTATGCTGAAGTGGAGAGGATGGTGAGATGATTCTATATATCCTTATTTAACTCCCTTTAGGGAAAAAAAACATATTTTAGACATTAAATCAATGTAGTCTACACAGTATAATTGATGATGCCTATTTGCTAATTTTCCTGTGGTATGTCTCACCTTTGATTTTGTTGTTTCAGGGAAAGGCAAACAGAAGCAAAGAGATTACCCACTAACTTTGTGTCTTTTATTAGTTTCTTTTTTTTTTTTTTTGAGCTCACAGAGAGTCAATGATGATTATTGATCATTTTATGGGGGAAAATGTGAACATTTCAAACTCCCCCCTTGTGTGTCAAGCTGACTTGGAGGTCCCATAAGGATATGAAGTGTTGCTAGGCATGGTGGTGAATGCCTGTAATCCCAGCACTCAGGAAGCTGAAGCAGGAGGATCACTGTGAGTTCAAGGCCAGCCTGGGCTACAAAGTGAGTTCAAGGCCAGCCTAAACTGCATAGTGAGACCCTGTCTCAAAAAAAAAAAGTCTGAAAAAAAAAAGAATGTAGAATTTTAACACCACATAGAGGTCATGGTAACAAACCCAGTCAATAGAAGGCAGAACATCCTTTCAGTGGCTTGAGGTTGGATCAGCACAGTGTGACTTCATGACAATCTGGAGGACCAAAGACATTGTCAAGGGGGCTGTGGGTAAAACTCAGTGGCACAGCTCCTGCCTGGCAAGCCTGAGGTCCTGAGTTTGATTGCTGGTACCAAAAAAACAAAAACAAACAAACAACAACAACAACAAAGGAAACCAAGATGCTGTCAAAGTATAGTAACCTATGTGACCACAGCTAGTGTGTTGAGAATCCAATATTCCTACATGCTGTAGTAAAGGGCTAGCGAAATCACAAGAAATGATGAACCAGAAAGACTGCAGATTAAGAGGGGGCAGGCCTAGAGAGTGGACTTCGTGGTAGGAAACCATAACAGAAGCTTGGTGAACTCAAGCCTAAAGTCCCTCAAGCCAGAAGGGAGGGTCTACACTACCAGAGGTCAATACCAGGTGCGGGGCCACCATGCAGTCGGATAGATGAATCCTCAGCTAAGCTCCAGAGAATAACTCAAGGCCAATTAGCACCTTCTCTTGGCCAGCCACCGTACTGGAAATGGCAAGGGAGAGATAAATTGATGAGGAAAGAAATAGCTCTGTCAGGAACTTTGAGCAGATTTCATGTTTCTTGAGAGAGATTATCTTAAACCAAAAGACACTGCAATTGATGAGAATCAGAGCCCTAGGGAAAGATGAAATCAGTTATAGGAAATATACACAGTGACTTGTGTGACTGTATCTGACTTCTAGTGTATGCACATTAATGATGCTGTGTAAAGTCATGGACAAGCAGAGAATACTTGTCATCTGCTAATCATAAAGCCCACGTGCATATTTCCTAGTTTCTTCTTGACCTGAAGGTGTAATAGTGATTTAATGGAGATCTGTGGTGTTCTGGAACCAGAAGGCTATCGTGATTGCTGTCATTACTCTTCTGTGGGTGGGAGAACTATATGAGGGGTCACTGATCTCAAACACCTGAATTAAAGTCCAGAGGGATTTCTTGCTTTCATGGGAAACCTAGAGCCACTGGGAAGAAGTATGATGAGATTTTCACAAATGTTTTCTCAAAGGAATCTCTCTCTGTCTCTCTCCCTTGCTTTTGGGTTGTCAAAGGGAAGAAAAATGGAATCTGGGTGAAGAGCAAGAGCCATCACTCCCAGCAAGCAGGAAAGAATCTTGGGGACAGGCTATTGTAAATTAGCTTCCTTTTACTGTAAATAGATTTGAGTCAGAGGCAGGGAAGGTCAAAAGGTGAACTTCAAACCCAGAAAACCCAAGTTCAAGGGGAAAGATATTCACATCACCAGTTCTCTCTCTTTTCTTATACTCTTACAAACTCCATAGTGGGTTCCCAAGTATTTCAGGCTGCGAATAGAGGTGCCAGGATGGAAAGATCCCAGAAAATTTTAATGCCATAGAAGGGATGTCTCTGGGAACCAGCAGCCCTAATTAAGCAGAGATGGCTGGTGAAGGTGCCAAGACTGACTGGCCACTCATCTCAAAAAGACAGAGAGCAGCAGGAAGGTTGTTTAGATTTTAGCAAAGCTTCCTTCAATCAGGCTTTCAAAATAATGAGGACGTAAAAGGACAATTTGTTAAGGATCTAAGTCAGTGGAGCCTCCGCCTTCCCTTTGAGTTTCTGCCTTTATTTTTATCTGTTATTTCATTTCTGGACAAAGGGAATATGGTTCTTTGCACTCTTTTTGACTATGGTGCATAAAAAGAAATGCATTTTATTTTGCACATATAAACACACTTCAAACAAGCCTTATGCAATAATACTGACAATTCTATATGCAATCTACTCTGATCATTTTTTCTTATACTATTGTATTGTAGAATTTTTAAAATGCTAGTATGGCCTATTGATTTGAATTTTCCACCCACTTCTTGGACTGAAGCTGAAAAAGTATATTGTCTTTAAGTGTATAAGAAGCACCTGTTTGTTTTGAAGTTTCATTTCCTTCCAGAGAGTTTCCAGGTAGGCAATTTGTTTGGAATTTTATACTTGGAACATTTTGAGCTTCTACTCTCATCTGAGGTCATAGATACATAGTTATTTTGCAGGACTATTGAGTTTTTGCTACTATCACAGGGTCATATTGCTGCAATTATAAATAGGCTAATGAGAAGCAGTGATCACAAAAGCAGTAGCAGTACACATTGTGATGCCTGGTCAGCTAAGTAGAACATGAGGTATTTCTAAAGAGGAAATTTTTTCACTGGACTCATCAGAAATTTCTGTATTCCTAAAGACAGAATGATGACAAAAAGCAATGACATGTCTTAGCCAAAGTAGATCTGAGCTAACAACACAACACTGGAGTCCTAGGCTGGTTAACTGCACCATCTTGGGCAAGTCCTATACCCATGGTGGCATACCTCACTGGTTTCCTAATTCAGTATTCATTCATATTCCCTCTTCCTAACTACTTCTTATTGTGCAGCTAGAAAACAGATTACTCCCTGTATTAGTCGGCTTTCAATTCCCTGAGACACAATATCCAAAACCCACAATTTAAATGAGAGGATGCATAACTTGGCTCATGGTTTAGGGGGATTAAGTCCATGGCAAGTCAGTTCTAAGGCAGGAGCATCATGGTGGAAGAGCAAAGGTGCTTACTTCACAGTGACTGGGAAACAGAGCAGGGCAACAGTGCCAGAGAAGGATCCATGGACTGTACATAGCACCCAAGTACCCATGTATAGTACACCTCACAAACCATTAGTGTGTTTTACTGATCTGCAGATTTCCTTAATCCAATTAAGTAATATATCAAGGATAAACTCTCTAAACTTCTTATAGCCAGGGGTGGCCAGGGGATTCTGCTTATCCACTGGTATAATGTTGCATATGACTGCACTTTAAAGATTAAAATTTCCTGGAGAGTAGAAAGCATCATTGTCAGTGTATAGTATTTCCCTTTATAGTTTTTAGTTGTTAAAACTAAACATTTTTTCAAGTTACATTTTTATGTTCTTATAAAGTTTTCTGCTAAGGAATAAAAAGCAACAAAGCTTCCCAGAATCAGAGGGAAGATCCAACAACAGATACAACTTGATGCTGTCTCACAGGAGCATGAGTTCACAGCTATTAGGATATCCTAGAAGGATATTCTGGTTACTGATTAAAAATGGCACTGAAGAAAGTCCATCCTACCTGGTTTCAGAAATTCTGCAACCAAAGTATCTGAAAAACCTTTCTTCCAGCAGTTCTCCATTTCTCCATGACTAGGGGTGTTTGCACTAGGTCTATATTTGTGAGTTATTCATTCAAAAAGTGCACTTAAGAGACTGGATCTTTGGTGAAAACAGTAGTAATCTTGTGTAAGGTTTTGTTTCTTTTGAAAATGAAAACCTATCTTTTCAGGATCCCTGTTGGTCCATGTTTTAGTCTATATGGTTTGGAAGGAGCCAACCCCCACTGTCATGTGCTAGATACCAGGGACAGTATATAACCTAGAGTGAAGCCAGCCCCAGAATGAACAAGAATTTGGTTCAGAGATGGGAATGTGACCCCACTGGAGCCAATGGGCCTCCCTTCTTAGGAGAAGAACAAGTGTGGATTCAGGGATATGTGAGCCAGAGCCACTGGGAGCCACTGTACTAGTGAATGGGTTCTCTGGCTGAAGATAAAGCAACAAAGAGGAGAGAAAGGAGACCAGGCCCTGTTAATATAGCTTGGCAATGGCTTCAGCCTGAAGTTGGTGCCACACAGGATTTCTTGCTGCTCCTGACAATAAACTCTTAGTTTTATTTAAAATAGTTCAGACTGGGCCTTTTGTCTCTCACAACTGAAGCCAAACATAGCTATGAGAAGTCAGAATGGCTCTGCTGAGGGTGATACCATATGAGAAAGTGTCCACCTCTGGAGACGCACTTCAGTGACATGTTTCGCTGCATAGTATGAAATGTGGCAACATTCTTAGACTCAAATTCAAATATTAATTCTGGGACCCAGAGGAAGTGAACTAACTTCTTGGATCCTCTGTTTCTTCATCAGAAAAGAGTGGTAATTTCTTTGTCATTGAGATATTTTCAAGAGAGTGTGCATGACAGTATCCTAGCTTTCTGTCATGGGGACAAAATACAACTTAAAAGAGAAGTTTGTTTTTGCTCATGGTTTCTGAGGGTTTAGTCCATTATTGTCTGGCTCCAAGGCAGAAACATCATGCCGGAGGGGTGTGGTGAAGAAAGATGCTTATTTCATGGCAACCAGGAAGCAAAGCCAGCCAGACAAAGAGAGGCAGGAATATACCCTTCGGGGTTCATTCATCATAACCTACCTCCTCCAGCCAGGCCTCATCTCCTATATCAGTCAGTGCTTACTAGAGAAACAGATAATGAGATACAAATAGTTAAATTCTATGAGGTAAGTTTACAAAGGTCGCCCATGGAGTCAAATGTGGAAGAGTGAACAAGGTCTGGCGGAGCGTTGGGGATCCAAAGGATCCAGTTGAAGACGTGGTCCTCCATGTAATGTCCCCTGTAAGTCTGTACAAGGCCAAAGAGTCTTCAGTGGAAGGCTTGTGGTCTGCACCAGAAGGCTAAAGGGTCAGTACTGGAAGCTAAAGAGTCAGGAATCAATGTCTGAGGTGGGAGAGAAGACTGGGGCTCTTTTGAAGAAGACAAGCAATCCTTCCTTCCTTGTTTCTCTTTCATAGCATTCTGGTGATAATCATCCCTAGGGTGGGGTCTCCATACCCAAAACTATGTTGAGCCAATTTAGTTGGATGTTACTTACTCAATCTGACACAATCAATCAACTATCACATCTCCCAACAGCACCTTAAACTTTGAACTCATTGATGGTTAATACATTGATGGGGTTATTGTCCTCATGATCTAATCAGTTTTCGAAAACCCCGTTACTCAGGCTTTGGGGACATTTTAGACCCAAACCATAACACTGGGCTACAGTAACACATGGTAGTTGCCATCATTGTTATAGTCATTTATTATTATTGTCTTGAAGCAAAGATTTGGGTTCACTCACCCAGCAAGATCACCTCAGCGTAAAGCTCAAGAAATCAATCTGGTGTCTTCACTGGGTTCATACTTCCCATGAAGAGCCAAGCAAAATCAATTTGGTTTGCCAGTAATTTGCAGTATGCAAGAGTTTCTTCTAAATCATTACTTCAAGACTACAAGAAATGTCTACATTTTCATTACTTTCCACCATATATTACACATAACAAATGAACCCCTGAAGCTGGCAATCCAAAACTGTTGATGGGCAAGAAATCACCTGTGTGAACCACAGTGCCCATTTGCAAAGAGTGAGCAGTGGCTATATTTGAATGAGTCTCCAGCACCCCCGGGTGCGAAGTCCTCATTTCTTTCTCCATCCTAACATCAGGCCATGAGCACCAAAACAGCCCCATCTAGAGCTCAACTTCATAAATAATTGGTCAGACACGAATTTGACTTAATCATGAATGGCTATGTAAAGCAGATTAATGACATTTTGATGAACTTTTAAACTCAATTTGAAAAGCCATGCTACGTTAACCACAGTTTTCAATTACCCTCCAGGAAAAACTCTGGGGAAAGTTGAGGCCCCTCTAAAGCACAGCATATATTGTAGAGAGATGTGAGCTAAACCAGTCATCTTTTAAGGTCCTTCCTATATCCAAGGTCAAGGACAACTACAATGGGATCAACCCAGCCGAATGAATTCTCCTTCTCTGGAGGAACATTCCAATGTGTTCAAATTGAAGCATCTTTGGATTTGCACTTGAGAAGTAATTAAATGTGGCCAAATCAGGATGAAAGAATGAACATAGCCTTCTTTTAGACATGCCTCAGTTTCTCCTTTTTTAGGTGGCACTATGGGTGGACCAATTATTTCGGAGGTTCTTACCAGATATAGAACCAGACTCTGTAGGAGCAATGGGCTAACCTTTCTTCTTCGCTGAAATCAAAGCTCCTTGGGCAGAGACATTTGTCTATTTGTTTGTTGCTGTAGAGACATTGAGCCAGGGTGGAAGTTAAGTTGATTTGTATTTTTTAATGGTCTGTTTAAATACCAAAAAAATATGATATTTATTTCTTGAAAAATAGTTATAGTTTGGATCAACATGGCCCCCAAAGACTCTTGTGCTTCGAGGGGCTTTTGGAAGGTAATTGGGTTGGGGTGTGCTAACCTCATCAATCCATTGATGAGTCCTCAACTGTGTGTACTGCTAGGAGGCAGGACCAGATTGAAGGAGGCAGGGCTGGGTCACTAGGGACATGATCTGGAAGGGTGTTGTCTTGTCCTCAGCTCATTCCTCTTTCTCTGTCTCTCTTCCTTGGTCTCTCTGTTCCGTAAATGCTAAGCTATGAAAGGCTCCCCTCCATCATGCCCTTTCACCATAGTGTTTCTGTCTTGGAGACAATTGAAACTGTTACTAAAACAACCTTTTTTTCATTAAGCTGCATATGTCAGATATTTTACTCCAGCAATGGAAACCTGACTGATACAATAAAGGAAGAAACTGAATCTTTTCTTTTTTCCTTTATAATTTTGGCCCTATGTGGTCCAAAATGAGCTCCAGTAGAAGGTGCAGGAAGGACAAAGGAGGGATACACTGTAATTATTTAGGGTCCTTTTATAAAAGCAGTTTTAGGTTTATAGAAAAATGGAAAGGAAAATACAGAGATTTCTTGTATAAGCTGTCCCCCTATATATGTATAGCCTCCCCCAGTATCAAGATCACCCACAGAGTGATTCAGGTTCCAACTGACGGCTCTACACTGATTCAACTTGATTGCCCAAAATCTATAGTTTGGGCTGGTGATTTAGCTCGTTGGCTTAAGTGCCTGCCTGGCAAGCATGAGGTCCTGAGTTTGATCCCCGGTACCAAAAAAAAAAAAAGACAAACAAAACAAAATCTATAGTTTGTGTTTTAGTCACTTTCTCATCACTGGGACAAAATACCCGGCACTCACAATTTAAAGTTGGAGTTGTTTATTTTGCCTGTAATTTCAATCAATAGTTGAACGACTCCAACACTGGAGAGAAGGGTGGCACAGGGGCATGGCAGAGGAAAACTGCTCATGGAATGGCATCCAGGAGGCAGAGAGAGTAAAAGGAAGAGCCAGGGAGGAAGAAATACCCTTCCAGGCTATGCACCAGTGACCCTTGTCACTGCCCCAGTGCCCAACAGCAGATCAATTATAACCGCCATAATCCAATGACCTTCACAAGCCCTATCTTTGAGTACATGAGGCTTTGGGAGGACACCCAGATATAAACTATAGCATTGTGTTAGGGATCCATTTTTCTTATTATGATTATTAGCTATATTAGTTGTGTAAATTAATAGGTCTCACTGGGAGAGATCACTCCTGATGGGTTTGGATGAATGTTTAATAACATGCATCCATCCTACTAGTATCATAGACAAGTTTTCATTGCCTAAACATCTTCTGCATTCCTACTATCCACCTCTCTTCCCAACCCATGAAAACCACTAATATTTTTACTGTCTTTGTACTTTTACCTTTTCAAGAATGCCATATCATCAGAATTATACAGTATTTAGCCTTCAGGTTGGCTGTTGGCTTCTAGAAATATGCCTATAGGGTTCTCCCATGTCTTTTTCCTGAATGGAGTGCTCATTTCTTTTTAGCACACACTACATTTTTTATACTGAGAATTTTCTGAAGTATGTTTCCCTTTCTTGAAATTGTTTTAAAAAATATCTGCCTCATTAAACTTTTGCCAGTAAATATCTCTGTAAACTAAATATCTGCCAGCATCCCACCTCTATATATTGAAGCTCTAATCAGCAATGTGACTGTATTTGAAGACAGGGCTTTTAAGGAGATTACTAAGGTTTTGTTTGTTTGTTTGGTGTTTTTTTTTATGTGAAATGACATTTTATTATTTTACTATTACCATACAGTATTAGAGTGTATTTTCTCCAATAGTAAATGAGATATGGAATAACATTTCTCTTTGATTCTCCCAGGAACCTCAGTATCATCTGTCCTTTGGAGGATTCAGTTTCATACAATTTCTGTGATACTGTCCACGAGGATACCAACGATGCTTCACTGTAAACAACATTTTGCTAAGTTGTTCTATCATGAGTCCTTGCTCACAGCGTTCATTTTCTTCTAATCTGGTTTTCAGCACTAGATCATGTGTTTCCTCAATTTTATGGACAGGATCTGGTTGAGGTCTTGTGTATTCATACTGAATATCCACAGAAGGGTGGCAGCATATTTTTGTCCTGCAATCAGATGTCAAAGAAAGCTCTACTTTGCAGTTATGGTCATTTGGAAGAGAAGAATATGTAGAGTTACAGTAAGCAGGAGATAAAGCTCTACTCTGGATTGGAAATAAATGCTTTAAGAGAGCTCTTTTCCATATTGCTTATTTCACTGCTGCGGCCGCTGTCATAGCATCTCAAGAAGCTTTTCAGGTGGTATTAAAAAAAGATATGGGAAGAACTGCCTTTAAAATCTGTTTCTAGGTACCAATTTCATTCCACTAGGCCACCATCTTGCTCACATCCGGGTCCCCCCTATTAAAGTTCAGTGAGGTCATAAGGCTGGAGCCCCAATCTGATTGGTGCCCTTATAACAGAA